>JAMBLF010001274.1:0-113418 GCA_030578115.1 Leucoptera coffeella
TACTATGTGCACCATTTTTACTGAATTGAACAAATAAGTATGTTGTCAACACAAGACGATTCAATAAGCGCGCAAAACTTGTTGAAATTCACAATAAACAAAAAACTGATTTGTGATGGCTTCAATACGTGATAGTTACAGAAAAAAACTGATTTGTGTCAAAATTATAATAGTATATCATAGATAAATATCTACTGTGAGTACTTCATGACTTTTATTTAAGTACCTCAATTTCGAGGAAAATATTTTTCTACACCTAGATATCAATATTTGATCACCGTGCGACGGTTAGACTAAACAGACTACAGACAGGCTTGAAGTAATGTATGTCATGTCTTCAAACTAGTAATGGGAACACAGACTCAAATGTTTTTAAATGGTATCCAGCGTTTCGAAAAATGCCTAAACCGAAAATACTAAAGTAACTGCTCTCAGAAACTGTGCCTTATAAATTAATTTTGAAACACAAAACAAATTGGAAATGACATTGCATTGAACACAACCAATGGGGGTTGTCCAACAAACACATTTGGCAAGTGGGACATCGATTGAGCAAAAAGAGGCCGCTGATATAGATCTGGAGTTAATTACGTTGACGTTGCATTTGCCCACATCACTCCCAAAGGGTGGAAATGTTGCTATTCAATTAATTGAATTGGTTTACATAAGGTCAGGCTGGGGCCAGAGGTGGTACAGAATTCGCTTCGGATAAATAAGAGCAGGATGTCAGAGAAACATTACGATAAAAAAACGGTTTATGAGTAAAAGAAGTTGGATTTTTTTATTTGTTTATTCTATTTCAATAACTTGGCAGACTTTTTTATAATATTATGTATAGACATGACCGCTTATTTAAAACGTGAGCATATATTTTATAGAATATAAGACAGAACTAACTTTTAGCGAAATTGTTTTCACAACTTCTCAATTTCCCCATTTCAATTTATTGCTCAAAGTTTCAGACGAAAACAGTATTTCCATCACAATATTTGAAACTAACGCACAATGCGGCTTTATTGGCGAAAGACAGGTCAACAAATCCAGCTCAGGCACGCATTTGTATAATTTGGCTGAACGACATCGGGTCATTAACTCGCCCATACAACGGAGTAGTTCATTCGCGAAATTAAACTGTCAGTTACAATGTTTTTGTTTACAGCGGTGTAATCGAAAACGCACCGAATAAAGGTACTCGTAGACAAGATGCTTTTCTGATTCGTCATTATTGTGGTTCTGTGATTGGCTTACTTAATGTTATATAGTTAAAGAATGTACATATATACTAAAGTAATAGTGTAGAAATGAATGAATGAAACTTAGAGTAATTAAAGTAAAATTTAATATACATATTTGCGCAGAATTTGTAAAAAGAGGTGAACGAACGGCAAAGAAATAATCATTTAAATCTTGAACTTAGGCACGTTAGTACGTAGGTAGGTTACATAGTCAATGAATTCTATTTTCATTAAAGAAATCGGCCGCAGCACGTAATTGTTATAACAACACATCGCGTGCACTCGGGCATTAGTTTGAAACAGTTTCCGTAAAAAATACAAGTATAAATCACGTGAACACTAATTATGGGATAAATGGGGGTGCTGCCATTCGATTTAATGTACAAAAGTTTTACAACAAAACTTATTCTAATGCCAATACCGACAACATGTAATACAAAATTAGTATTGTGTTTTAAATTGACAATAATCAAGAAAATATTGCACATATTAATTTCATTTATATTGTATACATTGAGATATATATTGAGTCACAGTTATGAATTCTAAAACTCTGTAGAGATATTAAATCAACATAACTAAAAGTATATATGTAGTGTATATAATAACGATACTGATAAAGATGTGAATTAGATCCAGTACAGATCAGTTACACCTTATTAAAATTACTATTATCATTTCAAAAAATATATATAAGTATATATTATACGTAACATCTATTCCCTTATAGTGACGATATAGAGTAATGTAACAAAATATCGAAGTATAATACTAATGATCGTGAAAATCTTGTTCTTTCTAACAAAAACGGTGTAAACAACTCGTAATCCACTGAAATCCGAATGGGGTTAACTTGGTAACTCATTAAAACGCGGGGAAAAATTGTAACTAAATCCCTCGGGGACTATCAAACATTAACGATTGGCGGTAACAATGACTCTTGAAGTTTGCCATCGATTTAAAATCTGACGATCATTTTCTCGTCTCGACTAACTATGTTGCTTGTAATTGTGTGTTTGAAATTAGCTGTTTTCTTATCAGGAATATCTCGTTAAGTCGTGTTTTGTATAACGTAAGAATATTATGTAATTAAGTTCAGATATTCAGTAGATATTCGATATAACGCTTTCAGATAACATTCAACTCAAATATTCCTAAAAATCCAAAATTATTCTTATTTTCTCAAATTTATATGACATGATAATAAACTCAACGTAGGGCTAGATCGTATTTTTTCGTAACAGAAAACACGATAAATATGATACCAACTCCTCTAAAATCAGCACTAGTTATATGGGCATTCGCAAAAAAACAGTATTTGTTCAAGCTTTTGACTACTTGACCTAAAAAGGTTTATCATCGCGATATGTAGAGAAATAAAGCAGTATTTTTAAGCAGAAAACTGTATATTAATTCATCTTTACTGTCGCTTCATAAACATCCAAAATAACCAGCCTAAAGCCGACTGCTCATGTTTGCGAAGCGCCTAAATAAAGGACGCTCACAAGTTCATCTCTCGTATTTGAAAAAGTTAAAACTTTATAAAACGAGATCAGAAAAGGCGAATTATTAAACCAATTAAAAGTTGCCAACATAAAGTGAATCAGCGCACAACAAATTAAGCTTAACAATCTGGCCATCGTTTAGTTTCGTTTATATTGGACTTTTCCATTATCACCTGGAACTGTTTTTAATAACAAGTCGCAGCTGACAGATTTTAATAACAACCGTGATTGTATATTATTTGTGACACATTTTTAAAGAGTAATCACAATCTATTATTTTATGAGTGTCTGTGAAACTTTATCAGCAAAAGCTATTTAGAGAAATAACAAACTGTAAAATCACTTCTACTGATATTCATATTGCTCATATATGATGCACAGTAATAGAACAGGCATGGTTTTGTTTAAACAAGATGAGGAGACATATAGAATCTTCTTTCAATATATATAAAAGATGAATATAAAGTGATTTGGTGATCTCGTAGAAAAAAACTCTTTACTACTAAATCTCACTACACAAAAATCTTTCCTTACTATCTTTTAAGTAACCGTGTCTCAATCAAACCTACAGCATTAATTGTCAATAATATCATGGTAATAATATACGACTACGAATAATAAAGTATAAAATAATGGCTTACAATTTAGATACTCAATTTCTATAAAACTGCATACTCGTTAATAGTTAGCTCTATAAAGAGAATTTAATAACACGGCCCTGTTTCCTGTTCATGAAATAATATCCCTTAATTAGAAGGGTTGCAAATGATAGATCACTTAAAGCATCAGTTCGAGCCTTCATCATTCAATAGTGTACTAATATCGTTGGCTCATTTACATTTTGTCACTTAACTGGAATAGCGAGCTTAATTCTAGCAATGTCTCTGCCGAATATTTCAATAGAAGTAGATCAATACATTAGACGTAAGTGTTTCAAATATCGTCTATATTTAGGTTGACATCTGTGCTTTGCCATTGTGTCTATTAGAGCACCTTTACGCATTACTATCACGATTATACATGTTGATTATTGGTTACTATGTCCTCGAATAGATTCGTTTTATAGTATAAATTCTAAAATTATACAAAATTAATTTTAAATTAAGAGCTTTAAAATTGAGACACGGCTTACCACCTGTCATATTGAGTACTGAATATCTGGTCAACACGTGGGTTCGAGGTGGCCATAGAATTACTACCTTCGCAATTGCTGAAATGGACACCTGAACTTCTGACTACCCCGCAAGGGTTAATGGTCGTGAACGCGTTTGTTTTTCTTTTGTTTAACTTTAAATCAAACCACAGTAATATTTACTCGTATGTTTTAGTAAGGCTCCAGGTAAGTTCTATATAGTATTTAATGAACACTACAGACGTACTAAAGAAACAAGTAGCATCCATTGAAAGCTGAAAGTAGCCCAGAAACATGGTTTGTGAATAAACAGATCTCGTGAATAAGGTTTAGATTACACGTATTATTGCAGCTAGTGTAGACTGAAGCTGGATAAAAAATTCATTATTAAAACTCGTGCAATTTCATTCGAAAAGAGTCTTATTACATTTAGAATTGAGATGAGAATCGTCTGCGCGGTTCATCTGACTCATTTTCCCTCGACATTGAATATTCTGCCGTGTTTGAAGGAAAAACAAAGTGTTAAATTGCGTGGGGACTGTGCCTTTCAGTTGTGTGAAAACTGCGCCGAAACTCAACCCTATTGTGAGGGGGATAGGGTTGGTAGTCGCCTACTGTTCGTTGGGGTGGTATGTGGAGGTTTAGAACGGTTTTCCTGTGTTACAGGAGACATGTAGAGCGGATGTGGGTCAAGTACTCAGCGACAAAAGAGTGAGTGTCGCAATGTGCCTCCGACGTTCTCAGCCGACTTTGAATAGTTGAGCGTACCTTTATGTTTTAGTGGCTACATTGATTGAGCCGAACAAGAGCTTTTTGGTTGATCGACTTTGCTTCATAGAGGGTTTTCAGTCTCTTGTGTATCGTCAATAATTGATTATAAAACCAACTGATATAGAAGAGAAATCAGATACTACAAAAATTTTAAGTATTGTTATGTAACTATTAAGTTTAAATTTACAAGTGATTCTGTACTACTAATTAACCATGCATCATTTTTCGCCGGTAAATCATGAAGGATATACTTTTTTTGGTAGTAAAATCCGATCTATTAATATATTCGATATCTATTGTATTCTAGTTTTTATATACCTAAATACATTAAATATTTACGACAGAAGCGAACTAGCTTGCCTTATCTAATATATTACATGTTTCTGACGTGAAAAAGCGATCTTATGTGAGTTTCTCCCTGATAAGATAGCTTAGACGTCGCTACATCACTTTTATGAGATAGTGTAACTTACCCCCTTTTATAGGCAACTACTAAAAGTCAGAATATGATATGTTTGACCCATATAAGGTTATATTGCTTCATAATTTTTCATGGTTTTCACAAATAGCCGTTCGAAGAACAAACTACGAAACCCATGAAAGAAACTTATTTCTTTTATTTTTAATGACTCGTCCATTTATGGCAGCTATATCATATCTATATAAACATAGTTCCATTAATGTTTAAGACGTTAACAGACAACTTACTCTCAGTGATCAATACTTCATATTAATGCTATTATGACCTTGATGATGGCAAACGTGATTAAGAAGATTTTATTTCTCGAATATAAATGTATGTGCATCCATTTATAATAGCTTTTAATACATGTATAGGGCGGCAGATGACACTGTTCATCAATTACCGCAAATAAATTTTTATTTCATCATAAAGGACACTGTGTTTGAAGATCTACTTTGTTATAGTTAAAGTTTATAGTAATGGAAGAATAATTGGACCAAACAAGTTCATACCTTATGCAATATTCCCTCGAGAGGGAACCGTTTAATGAATCTTAATATCTGGGCAAGAAATATTTCAAGATGTTACCGCGCTTGCGTTTAATGTAGCGTCCTAAGATAAACGGTGTGATTATGACAGAAGATCGGGAGATGGCGCTTAATTTATGAGCCTAACCCTTCGGAAATAATGCTCAGGTTTAATAAGGTTTACTTGGAAAGATTCGGGAAAGATAACGCTACTTCGCTAAGTTTCGCTAAGAATTCCGACATTCTATTTGATAATTTACGGTCTTGGCACGGAACATTAGCTAATTTCGAAATGAGTAGGTAATACTGATATTGAAAATAAACTTGAACTTAACAGCGTAAAATTTCAACGCATAAATAATTATTAAATTATCAATCTAATGTTAACCTTATTTTCTCTCGAAATTAGGCATAAGTAAAATAAAATCTTTGCATGTTTCATGACCATTTAAAGTTATGTAGGATTATTACCAAAGAATTTGTCTGAGCATTCAATTTTTCGGTCTCGAGATACTTTATAAATTTTTCATTGCTTCATAAAAGTGACTTTGGTCTCTTAAGTGTTCTTCAAAAGACTTTTTCGTGATTCAAATCTAATCAAGACGTTATAGAACGACATTTGCGTCAGACTTTACCCATTCGATGTGAGCTTTATTAGAATGAAGGGCTAAGTTTACCGAAATTTGGTTGTTTTCGTAACATTCTTGAATAAAATTCGTCTTTCAGTCACGACTATAACCAAAACCTAGAGTGTATTTAGTGGAATGAAAACAATGTCATAAAGGGCAACCTACACTTTCTGCCGAGCACTTTGTCTTTTTGATAATTAAATTATATTGACGACAATATAGTTACTTTATATATTTCAGATTTTGTGATACTACTTTGTGATATTAACTACACATGAATAGTAATAAAACAGGACAATAGTCTCTTATTAGTCGTTCTAGAATTTCCAGGTAAATTAACGCATCTAAAAACTATTAAAAGCTTAATTTCATTATTGAATAATTTTAAAATATGGTACATGATATTAAGATTGAAAAACCGAAAATTTGAAAAGTTTAGCTTCCAGAATATTCAAAACCGAATCCGTATAACAAGATACTATATAGTCAATTTCCTAGTTTTCGATAGCTACACAATAGTTGAAAAGATATCAAAAAGTAACCGGATAATAAGGCCGACTTTTTCTGAAAATTATTCTCCATTTAAAAACGACCGGAACTCCATAGAATAGATGGCGTTTTCGCGCTCATTACTCGCTTCCGGTTGCTTTGAGGCTTACTCCTCGCAGTGTTCGATTTCATTATATCGTTTAGTTTAGTTTAAGTTCAGTTTTGCCATTGAAATGTCTATGTCAATTTTTATAAAACAAGTTTTCATTAGTTCTGCATTAGTTTAAATAAAAAGAAATGGTTATTAAATATAATTTTGTAAAGTAATTTATCTTGTTCCAATAATGTTATTGATTAGTTCTACGGAATGATATTTCAAAATCTAAAAATAATGATAATATTATCTTATTTTAACAAAAAAATAAATCTTATCTAATAAATCTTAGCAACTAATACAATAAATTAATAAATACAAATAACATAAAATATTACCACATAAAAATTTAATTCTAGTAGTAATAGTTCAACTTTGTAGTAGAATCGAGTACTCTAGTACTCATTCGCCATGAAGAATACAGAACGAAAACAAAGCATAATTATAAATTACAAGTTAGAGTAGTTTTTCGACAAACATTTAAAAATATACTTTATGATAAATGTCAATCAAGCATTTAGAATTTTGAAGTGATCACATTTTGCTGGTTTTCGTCTTTTCCGAGACCGAGAAATATTTATCATTTAACGTGATAAACAATAATACCTACTGTAACTCTATGAATTATGGTTGCGGTTTACAATAGCCCAAACGTTTGATCAATAGGTATAGGATATCTAGTAATCGAGGGTAACAGTCCTAGTTATATAAACGTTCGATGAATTTACATTTATAACAAAATCCTTATAGAGCTTGTTCTACAAATACAATACGCGAAAAGGCGTATTACGAGTGCGAATCGCGACTTAGGTTCTATCTACAGAATTCGCGTGATTTGTTTTGGTTGACATCTTTGTGCAAATAAATGCACTCAATTAATCAGCTGATTGTTTTTGCTAATTCTAGTTCATAAATTACGTTGTCATAGTTCTCTCGTTTTAACTACAGATGTCAGTAAGTCCATTTATCATAGTAGATTTCCTTTTTTCACCATACCTTATTTCACATTCATTGTGCTTACGTTTTTCCACATTAATGTGAGGGCGTTTCAGCACTTACCTGTAACGAAAGGAAATTATATTAGATCATACATAAAAAACCTTTTTAGAGCGGTAAACAGACAGAGTACACGGTTACCTTATTTCGATATAATAATTGTTATTTTATTTCACTGATTTGTGAACTGAAGTGTGAACGAGCTGCTATGTAATATAATTGATTAGGTTTATATGGATAAATAACCAACACATTTTAGGTTCGAGCAAGTTCGCTATGCAGCATTGATAATTATCATACATACATACACATCACGCCCAATTCCCTGTAGATGGTTAGGCAAAGATCACGGATTCCCATCTCTCCCGATCCTGACATACGACTTTCGCTTCATTGACACTTATACACCTCCTCATACTCACTCGACGGTTGTAGACACTTAACATCACCCTTATCATACGATCTCATAAAATTGTATTATAACAGAATTGTATGGGTGTTTTTCGTTGTAATTCTCATGCGTCTTACTAAATCGGACTGAATCTAGCAATAATTCTCAACTTAGCAAAAAGACTAACGAAAGTTAGTAGGAGTTCGTGAGTTAAGTTTATTGCATTCATTTGCTTTTCGAGGAGGTACAAGGGGTCGGCCCAAACATGTTTACGATCTTTATTACTAGTGTGCGACTCGGAAAAACAACCAACATCGAGAAGATTCTCTCAGTAATGTATGCAATACAACCTGTAGATGGAGAAAACTGACGAACTTAGTGCAAAATATACATACATACTCGTTTATGTTAATTCTCTTTACTTAACTTGCTACATCTCTTTTCTTAGAAGCTACTTTGATATTATAAATAAGGAAAATTTTGATTTTTAAAGATTTGTCTAGGCCGACTTAACCGCAAGGTGTATAGCATATTAATAATAAAAAAAAATTGTCCACATACTCACAACACTCTTCGATATTATCTTTTATAGACGTTATTGTTTTTACGAGACTATCAATATGAAACTTTGGTCTTTAAAATATCAGTATAATTTAAGAAGTATAATTAGTCGAAAAATAGTTTAAATAACACCAAATGCGTAGCCAAACAATAATTCACGCTGCAAACGTACACCATATCTTCGCGAACAATTACTTTCCCTTTTCTAAGTTGCGCAAATAAGGGGAGAATGAGTTATACCCTTATGGCAAGGGCGCCCTCTATGAACTTAGACTCTAACTCAATAGCACTATGTACTGTTTACCTTGCGGTCGTGAAGGAAATTCGGAACTTAGCCCATAGTTACTGGCCACACTGTGTCCGAGGGGTTAATAAATTAGGGAGATTGAGTAATTCTGCTTCTAATAGGCAATGGAATGGACTGCACATGTCTATTGAAAACTATCTATTGTTGAGACAATTTACAGTTCGGTACGTACCAATCTAAATTATTTATCAGAAGCATTGCATTAGATATATAGAGCTAGGGTCGTATGTTCAAATTGTAAACCTGATAAATTTATTTGTTAAGGTTTTAAATTATAAATGTATCATTCCTTATAATGCCCTTACGAATTGTCACAGATAGGCTTATCATATTCAGAATTTGCAATATAAAAATGTATGAAAACCAAACCAAATAAATAGTAAATTCTAAGTACATATCAGACGACCGGCTCCTACTAGATTGTAAAGATGTACGTACAATGCTTGACCAAGACCATTCCATTTGTAATGCAAACGTGTAAATGTCCATTACGTTTTCCTATCACGTGCCTCCAAGGCGGGTAGGGTGGTACACAACGAAAGATGTTAACAACCAAAAAATTGCTTGCGAATTAGTACCTTATTCTTAATGAGATACGATGCATTCTAGGAGTTCGCGAAACCAGGATGGTATAGAATGATAATGACGCCAGAGAGCCATACAGACGATTCTCTGCAATCAGCTAATTGGGTTTCGGGAGTGTGAAGCAGCTTTTACACTCGCTTCTAAAGAATTTCGGCTAATCAAATTGCCCGAACGACATCCTTTATGAACAGTGGAAGTAATGCTTACAAAGACACGAGCTTGGATGAAACATTAATAAAATGTAATCCTGCTAGATTCGTCATTGAATATAAACTAGGTATCAATGATACTCTTAAAGACTAGCAATCCGTAAAGAGAATGAGATTGCCTTGTTTACGACAATAATTACGATTGTACCTATAGCCGCCGAGTGAGTATGAGGAGATGTGTGTCAGTGAAGCGAGAGTGGTTTGTCAGCATCGGGACAGATGGGGACCCGTGATCTCCACCTACAGCGAAAACGGCGTGATGTGTGTATTTATGTAATTATGAATGCGTTACACTTAACTCTTATTAATATGGATGAAATCATGTCAGTTAATAATGAACCATTACAATATGATAACAATGTACTAAAAACAGCTTATTTAAATGAGCAACATTTAGGTTCGTCCCACAATTTGATTGCTTATATACGGCAGCAGAAACAAACCTTTTCATACATACGAAAGTACATATTACACAGTCATGTATGAGAAAAAGCCTTGTGGTTAAAACTCTAGTTAAAATTGACCGAAAAACCCATCTTTGAACTGTTACCCTGGGGTTTTAATTACATAGTAATTTATGCCAGACAAAGGGTCCCTTGAGAAGTGCCGCAAAGAGTGTTCGGAGCCAACACACTGGAGTTTTGCCTTTACGTTGAAAAACCTTTAGGGTGTGGACACATTTGTGGTTATATAAATTGTACTTACTCATAGTATACGATGGTATTATATTTGTTGGATCATTTCAATGTTTGGAAGAGTGTATTAGTGAGTGATTATTCCGAAAAGGATTAAAGTAGTGACGCATGTGTATTAGTAATTAATTGGGAACTACCATTTATTTATAAATTAATAAGCGCATTTTTAACTTATTTTAATTTTATTAGGAAATTCATTAGTATTTGTCGTCCTCAATAATTAAAATACATACAACCATAAAGCTTCAAACATCAATATACCTTTTTGTGTCAGTATACATTTGTCATTGAGTTGTCAGAAAGTTTTTCTCTAAGCTGTAATCCTTGGTGCGGTCACACCCTTAAGGGAAGTCGACAATACGCCGCCATGTTTGATTTCGAGAACAAAGGCAGAGCCTCCGAGGCTTTGTGGGTTGCTTATAATGTGCCTGCTATAATGTGACTCGATACTGACAAGTTTCGGCTAAGGACTACTTGTGACTTGTTGTATGTACTTGTTTAAGTAGCGTGAACTGTTAAATTAGTTAATATGTAATTTAAAAATTAAAGCCTTTGGTAGTGTATCTTTATATATATATATATATATATAGAGCGGACAGAATGTCGGCTAGAAAATACCTCCTTGTTAACATTTACCATCGGGGCTTTAATTAACTTAATTTGGAACATTGTAGACAAATTGCCAGTCCGTCACCTAGTAGATTGCATCCATTTACTCCTAACGCCTTTGTCACTTAAAAGTAGGGAATAGAAAAATATAAATAGAGTTATACAAAGGTATAATTTATTACTTGAATAACATTTCGCATACTTTTAAAAAGTAAGTTTCCGTAAACAACTGCAATGTCTTTTCAAATGAAAACTAAGAAATAAACCTGAAAGCCATTTAGCGGTAATAAAAGGTTACTTAAAGAGAGATACTAGTACATTGTGTAGTACGTGCTTGAATAGAATTAGACTTGGCTTTCGAAACCCGCCATGGAACGGGCGTATCACATTTCTGTAGTGCATCGTCTCTTAAGTGTACTTAGGACGCTCTCAATGGACGTGAAGTTTACTTTTCATTTTCCTTGAAATATTTATTGTTGCTTTAAATTACGAAGATAAATTTGTGATATCAACGCTGTTATGATCTCGTGTTTCGTTCTTGTAGCCTTTATTGATTTAATAAGTTACAATAATAATTAGAAGTCTAGAATTATTTTCATTTTTATAATTTATCAATCCAAATAAATATATATTGGTATAAAACAATATTATAACATGATGATTATGATGATTATTTCAAATGTAACTAAATTTTTTATGATAAAACAGTAGCAGTATACAACACATCTGTATGTTGTTACAAGACTTTAACTTAATAATTTATCAACATCGTTTTGACTCAGATTTCAACTACAAATTTATGAAATATCCTATTCAAACATGACATAACCGTACGTTGGTTCACCTCTTAGGGAATAACTTTGGACGTGGAATGTTTGTAATAACTAACCTTGTGCGATGCAGTGTAATTACATTATACATCTGGCTTAGGATCTCCCTTGGTCACTTTCTGATATTAATATATGCCCATTAGCCGTCCAGTTATGAAAGATCCCATTTCATAATGCATTCCCCAGACGGTTGAGGGTGGAAATGTGACACTAGAAAGAATATTAATTTAGCCCGGAATTACTTTTGTAATTTATTTACCGGCTTAAAATAAGTTATCCAAGGGTCAGTTGATCTTAGAAAATAATATAATATGAGTGCCATGTGATTTTCAGTTATGAAAAGAATGCCAATAACAGTTCACGTACTTAACTAGCTGTTAGAAGATCTAGAAAATTATTTTAGATATTCATAAGCGCTATGCTAGATATTGTATATTCACAGGTTCTGTTCAATCCATCAGAGAAGAGAACATAACCTAATTTATATCTATTTATGGAATAACAATTTACGGGATATATGAATTTTAAATATAATTTATCATAGAAATTATTGCTAAGATACTAGTTACACAAGTTTACAAAACAGTCGAACACATCAGCGCATCGAAATGGAAATCTATTCTAGTCAGATAAATAGCTAGGCACATTAAACCGGGATTTACTTTGGGAGCGGGGTTAAATCAGAACAACCACATTCGATTTTCCAGTTGAACAAATGCCCTAATTGCCATTAATAACACAATTTCACCATTCTACAGCACGACTTTGCAAAACATAATAATGTTGGGTCCGAGGGTTTACAGAATAATGACCGCATCTTAATACACTTAGGAGCAATTAGAACAGGAAATGCGATATTTAGGGCTTTCCAATTATGCGTAATAAGTATATGAATTATTTAATGCTGGAGTTTGTTTCATACAATAATGGATAATCTTAAAATGTATTACATGTAGGTTTTATTAAGTATATAATGCAAGGTCGGCGGCGACTCACCCAAAAAAGAAAAAATATTTTTATTACAAATAAATACGCAAAAGTTAAAACAATAACTTTCGATACCAAGAAGGTTAAGAGCAAAGACAATGAGAATCTTAATAAACCGAAAGGGTTGAAGATTGTGAAGCTTATGTATGTAAATTACATTTGTAAATCGCCTTCATGAAACAAATGTATTGTGGATTTACGATTCAGAAACGTGTTTGTTTGAAGTAAATCAAATAACATGTAATAAACCCCCAAAAATCTAAAATAACAATATCTTGAAATCGATGTGCTTTTAACGAACATATGTTACAAGAAACAGCTTATCTTCGGTAAGAAATAAAGTCGTTGAACTCTCATCGATTGTTAATCAGCAGGGCAAACATCATACACCCGTGGCCACTTAAGTTCTCGACTTCGCTTATGTACTGTGCACTGAACACACAAATCATTGTTGGATATAATGCAAGTAGGTAGATGAAGACTTAATAACAAGTCGAATGTACACAGTGTACCGAACAAATATGTGTGAAAATTGGTAAAGTGCGTGCTGGATAAACATGTTATTTATTACTGTTTGGTTTAACTTCTTTGTTGGCTTTCATTCCATCATAATTATTGTAGAGTGCCACGAAAAATTAATTTTTATTACTCGTACATGATGAATACAATCTCTTATTGGATAACATTCAAATATTGAATCTACCTGCTAAAATGGTGCAGAAAAATGTATATATTTCATAGAAAAACATTTGTTATTTGATCACGAACATTATAATAATATGTATAAGTAAGAGTGAACATAGAATGTTCAAGAAATTGGTTAAAAAATTGTCTCTAAACTCCTTGCTATATTATATTCAAGCTTTCTTGTAAATTGTTAACTTTATATAGCAGGCAAATATGCCATTAACATACAATAAATTAATTATCCTCAGAAGTGTTTCTTTCACAACGATGCCGACATTACAAAATAAAGCAGTAGCATCCATTCACTCTTTACAACACAGGTCTTGTTACCCATTTTACTACGTTCCATACAAATAAATAACCTTATAGTGAGTACCTACGTAGAGCCAGACATAAGGCGTCTCAGATTTTACTCCTCAACCGCAATATCCTTGGAAATCACATTTATTACATTTCTCTTGCGTGACTGTACAGCGGGTGACATGTGCGGAGATATCATTCGTGGGATTTGAGACTTATGATCGTTTATGTTATCCTTTTTAATAATCATAAATAGGTTATTAGTAAAGTGTGAGAGTTATATAAAGTACTGGTATATTGTTTATGATAGCAAATATGTATTCAGTGAATGCTGAAATTATAAGTGCACTCTTAGACTGCTTTTGAAAAAGTAAGATAATATAAAAGTATGTTTTGCGGCGAGCTTTTGCTCGATTCAAGTGAACTGAGTAAATTCTGTAATGTAATGTTTCTCCTCCTTGTTTTCTCATTTTTGTACTATATCATCCTTATCCCCATGCCATTATCTCGACAACCTGAATCGGCGCAACATGTTTTATGATTTCATACTCTTCTATCAGCCGTCATTTCTGTAGTCACTCCGTTGCTCTTCATAACGTTCTTTACGCAGTCCATCTCTCTTATTCGGCCTTCATCTTCCAAAGCACACATGAACATTAATGGACTATAATGTGAAACTACATAAGTAAGAATATAACTACCATGATATAAATAGATATCACAGGTATGTTCCCAAGAATACCTTGCTAAGTGGCCGGGGTACATGGCGCTACAAAATGCGACTCGAGGCCAGATGTCACCGCCTGGCACCAGCCACGATATTATTCATAGCCTATCTAGATTTGAGTACTAACATACGTGGAATAAATTATTCTACTCCAACAAAAGTTATTTGGTGAGCCAACGTCACGGGCTAAAACCTAATGAATGCGAAATGTTTGTTTGTATAAATTTGTTTTGAGTGAAGGTAAACATTAAAACAAAATTATAATTAAAATATTTGTAGCATGTAAATTACAAGTGCAGCAAGCAATTTGCTTATGGGTATCAAAAGCATATACGAGTATATTAAATGCTAGCCCCCCTGCTAGATGGACCGATGACCTGAAAAAGGTCGCTGGTAGTGGTTGGCTGAGGGCCACGAGTGATCGTGTTTTGTCGCGTAACCTTGGGGAAGCCTACGTACAGCAGTGGACTGACATAGGCTTATTGATTGTTTGATTGATATATTAAATGATTTCTTATTTTTCTTGTGAGTGGCTATGTCTTGACAAATATACCAGTTCATTCAAGCCTGTAAACACTCTAAAATTATATAATCATAATAATCTGCAACCTTACTGCCGTTGCTTAGTAACTGCATAAACAATACCACTTTCCCAATTCCTCTAACCACTAAATCATTTATTGCAAACGCAAGAATGGGCTGCTTTTGTTTGTCGTAAACATGATTAGTCATGCGCGAGTGCTGCCTAGAAACGTTACTTAACCGGAACCGAAATCAGTTATTATAATTACTCGAATCCTGCTAATCAAGATAATAATAGACTTAGCATAAATTAGACGTAATGTAATCAATACATTAGTAAACAATAGATTGCAGATGGACGTAGTTCGCCAATGACAAATGTTCTACTCGATTAGTGCTAAGTGCTGCAGATAGATATTCAGTATCTTGGTACCTTGGGTGACGCTATAACTGGTTATGAAAGAAGGATGTCATATTATATAATTGACGACCTCCGTGGCGCGATCGGTTAGACACCTGAACGCTAATCGTGGGGTCCCGGGTTCGATTCCCGGTGGTGGCAGAGTTGAGAACAACGCTTTTCTACTGCTTTCCAGTCTGGTTGTTGATTATATATGCTATATATGTATTTATCTATGTATAATATGTATACATTTCTTAAATATACGTTGACTAGTACCCTTAACACAAGTCTTAAATGTACTTACCAAGGGGCTAGTTCAATTGGTGTAATAATGTCCGAATATTATTATTATTATTATAATACTTTTTCGTAAATAACTATATATTTTATTAATACTTCTGTATGACATGGAGTCTAGCAATATGAACTTTACACTAATGTTTTTCTATTTTACAAGAAGCATAAACAATACGACTTGTAAATCATTTAACGTGTATTTACTGCATGTAAATAAAGAATTATCGAACTTATCATGGTTACATATTCTTCAGCGACATTAATCTCCTGCTTAGCTTTGTAATAAACCTATTAACGCCATGCTATAATTCAATCTTTCACCTATACTCGTATAATATATATTTATAGGAATATTTGACTAAGCTCCTGATGGTAATACAAAGGGATCCCTCCAGCCATAAGGTCACCCATGAAACATCTCGCACTGAATGGATAGTTTAATGTTTCATCAACTCAATATATGGACCGGCACTTTATTGGACTACAGGTTGAGGTACACAGGTGCCTTCAACCAATATTGATTAATATTCTACCGCAATTAAAACTAAAATTTATATTATTGGGTTTAATAACTGTTAGTTCATTAATTGTCTGACTGACGTATTTTTTATGTATTTATGGTACTTTAATTTTGATATTTTTACATAATTGTGAATCTTCGGGAAAGACATACCTTTTAAACAATATTATTTATTCCAACATTTATTTGTCGATTTATATAAATAAAGAATTGGATAGTTGAGCAGCACCTTAAATGAATACCGTAGATAATATCTCCACAAAACCCGTAACATCTAATCTTAACTCTTTTGTATATCAATATGACATTAATTCACTGTATAAACTTAATCCTTGCAGGAAGTATACCCTCCGCCCGGGGGTTCCTAATTCACGTAGAGGCAAAGGCTTTTCACATCAGTTTCTCAATAGCCATTGTGCCCGCTGATCGATAAGGTCTCATTGGGACCCAACAACTAGTAATTTATGTAAGCACGTCCTTCAGGGGTCTACTGCGAATTCCTAAGGGACTATCTGACCGGGAACAAATGTGGTACACTGTATAGCTATAACACTATTGTAAAGGTAGAGTTAATAAATAATGTATGTTAAAGTTCATCAATAATGTAAATGAAAGGAGAAAGTCATAAAACAAGGTGCAGCGAATTTTGAGATTGAATGCTATATTGAATTTTGGTACCAAAACTTAAAGTTAAGTATAAGGTTAAGTTATAATGGATTTCATTATCGTTTATCAGCCAATATCCAATGATCACTGAACTTAATAATTGCTAAGTAATATATAAATTCTTTCCTATTTCATTCAAGATAAATAAACTAATCTATCGTCGTTTCATATTTATTCACTCGTATTAATATTTATGCTGAAAGCCTTTATATTATAATCGACTCACTTTTTCAAGGCAAGCGTTGATGATTAGATAACTGACAATTAATTGCCCCGCCGTGTACCTCTTTGTATTTTAGCGAATAGCCTCAAACGATAATTAAAGGAAAACACTTTTAGGACCTTTTTTAGTCAAACTCCTCTCCGTGTCGACCTTTTTGCGCATTTCACCTCCGAGCTTCATTTAATTTCAATTCCGTTTCATTTAATTGTACTTTACGGTGACTAACGGTGTCCTTTACTTATTCGGAAGCGCTGACGTAGCGTATAAAATTTAAACAGGTTTTTTCCTCGCTTTGGGCTTACGGCTTATTTACGAATTGTTTTAACCCGGTTTACTCGGGAGCTTTGGTAAAATGGAACGGACTCTAATGTTATAATCAGTACTGAAACTATATAACAATTAAGTAATTAATAGATCTTAAAGTCAGGTTTTTCTGTAAAGATTTTTTTTTTTACCTCCAGTGCCTGTAAGTTTATCAATTACATACATATGTACATATATTCACATCTCTACTTTCTTAATTGGATAGGCAGACTATCGATCGTCACCTTAAAACAAACTGTCAATTCTCCCTAGCTTCACTCCCACCCATCCTTTCCATACATGTATTATGCTCCACAGTTCTTCACGCTACGTACACGTTATATGATATTTAATACACCTTCATTACAGAGTACAATCTGTTTATCAACTAAATATTGGGTATCCCAAATTCGGTGTTGTATTTGTCAACCAATTCTTTTAAAGATTCTGGAAGATTCCAATAGCCTTCCTTTGATAGGGCTTATAAATACCTGAAACAAGGAAAAATATACATTTTTAATCAAGTACGTCATGAGGATCAACATTTATACACAAAATAAACTAATGCAGTCGTCTATGGTGCGTCAACAAAGTCAGCAGCTCAGTGAAAGTTGAAAATACAAATAATTATTTTCGGCGGAATATTTTAGTCAACTCTGATGCCAAACTGGCTAAATATGTTCGCTTTGGGATAAGATTTGGATCCTCAACTGGAACGAACCGAAGAACAAGGAAGAGAGCAAGGAATTGGAGCATCGATTTCGTTTTTCTTCGGTTGTAGCGGCTGGCGGCGTTGGTGTAACCATGGCGATGAAATAACAAGAAGTGCAAACGCCCTGGCATCAGTATTTGTACTTCAGCCGACATAACCTTAGTGGTGAATGGCTTAATAAAGAATTATTAATAATAATAATAAACTTAAGCTAATAATCTAATTAATAACGAGTTAATCATACATGTTACCGTGTGAAATAAAATCGAGAATCATGTTTACATTAGTAGCGGAAATAAAATGAATACTTCGGATTCAAAGCAAAACCTTATTAATTCTCTAAAAATAGAAAGAACCTTTGTATTGTGTATGTCGTCTATAGTGTGATGATTTTTAAATAATTTGAAACATATTGTTTAAAAGTCGTAGCTAGGAAGCTACCTTCACAAAGAGACAAAAGAAAAGAGATCTTTGTACAATGAATTGTGTAACAAATACTTTTTGCTGAATAATAAGACGCACTTTGTCGGAATGAAGTCCCGAGGTGGGACTAAGGTGAGACCAAATTATTTTCAAGGATATAAAGAGTCTGGCTTTATTATCCTTGGCTCATGTTACCTTCGCCTAATGAAGGTTAATAGAGTACCTGGATTTATGGTAGCTGTTTAATAACGTTGCTGCTAAATAAGTGCTTGTATGGAATTGTTATTATGTAAACTTTATACAAGGATAAGTATTGGTTATTACAATTTTATGACCAGCAATATTCTCATGCTCGCAAGGGTGTATTTTGTTAATTATATTAAGTCTACCTGAGTGTTTAATGTATTTTGAAAAGTTCCTGTTACTTTGGGCAGAATACAGACACAATACATTAGCATGACATCATTTGTAGTCGGGACACGTAGCAGAAAATTGGCTACCGGCGAAATTTGAGCCTTTTATGCTGGCAACACGCATTAGGGTCTCATGTGACTACGTACATAATTTGTAGGCGAGAACATTAAACACTAACTGTTGTTACTAACCCTCGCTTCTATTTATGTTGGGTTTTGTGACGGCCTTTGAGAAATTTGTAAAAATGCGTGTACATAAGTAATACAAATTTGTAACGTTTTTACGATAAACTGGGAATGAATGCTAGGCTGATGATAATGTAAAACTAGAACATATATGTATTGCAATTTCATTCATTCAAATAGTTATCTCCTGAGTTTAAAATATCGTAGCCTTAACAATTATTTTGAATTAAATATATAACGCTCTTAATGTTGTGTACATACGATCCGGAAGTGACGATTACACCAAATCACCGAAGTTGTGAAACGTATAATTCGCCAGCACATAAACCCATTAAATTCTTCCGCGAAACCGCGGTTGTCAAATGAAGGTTCCGAACAAGTTTCCAACTGCACTCGAAACGCAAATTACGGAACGGTCCCGTTGCAATTTCTCTCAGTTTTTCATGAAACTCACCCGAATATTTGTATGGCCAGCAGTCTGTGTTGCCCTTTATAACGGGTGTTGGGCGGACGAAGTTTGGTTGGTCATTTATTTAGCGGCGTCCAGCTGTGCTCACTCTAATTGGTCGAGAGTGTTTGTTTAAGGTGAACTTTATAGTCGGTGACTGCTCCGCACGGCACATGTTAGCAAATTTACGGTAGGATTGTTGTTTGCTCTTCTAATACAATCGTGTGCAATGGTGATAATTAAGCTGTTACTCCTTGTATTGCTTCACTTAGTACATTGTATAACTTTTTTTTGTATTATTAAGAAATTTTGTACTGTTCATCTTTAGAGTACACCAGGATTAAAGAAACGTAGTCATCATGATCTCTAATTACTAGGCTGAAGGGAAATTATGGGATTGTATATTCATGGTTGATGAAGGATGATATTTGAATTATAAATCTAGAATTATTCATCCAATTGTTCCGATGTAAAAATTTCCAGACACTAGTGTGATATCCTAAACATCTTCGTTCAGACACAATGAACAAAGCATTAATATAAAACGTTTACGTCCAAACTAAAAGCTAAGAGCGACAACTCGCGACGCCCGCACAAAAGAACTCAGTACACAAGTACTATTTTTCACAACAGACAAAACTAAGAAATCTGCAGAGAAAAAAACGACAAGCACCGTGGAGAAACTCTGCACAAGTTTTTACCACATCTTTCTTCGCGGCTTAAGTTGATCCTGACAAATGAGTATCGCATATTGCTCTCGTGTTCCAACATAAAATGGTCGCTAACTGTTCCAGCATTACAAAACGAAGTCTATTTTTTCATTTAACACAATTTGCTTGTGATAATGCCTTAGGAACTTTATTTATGGTATGCATTTTGAACTCTCCCTGTCTGGTGGACTGATGACTAGGAGGTCGTTGGTAGTGACTCGATGTCGGCTACAAGTGTAAAAACATGAGTTTTGTAATGTACTCTTGACGAGACCGTATACGTAAATGTATCTTAAAGTTTACAATTAATCATATAGATATTATAACGGCCAATTTTAATATTTAATTTTTCGTTGGTTGGAGCTAAGTGGAATACTTATAAGTGAATATTTCAGGGTTGAAACTCGTGTCCCAGAATAAGATAAAATTAAATTTTAGCCTAACGACCGCAATAACGTTTACGATATTCCATAAAAGCTAAAAGCAAGACCACATGTTTTCAGTTTTAGTATAATTTAGGATCGCTCCATGCCAAAGCTGTGTTATTACTTCCTTCTGAAAGTAACATGTGTTGGATACTCTAAGCACTAACTCCGTTCTCTCAAAGATTCAAATATTAAACACCGTAGTAGGTACTTGGTATTTATCAACATATTTTAATCAATGTATATCGCTCAATAGTACTGGCGACAAGTTCTTACAATGTTAGAAATTCATTCCATTATAATTTTACGCAGAGATAAAAGCAAAAACTTATGCCAAATAACACAATGCATTCGAGGCATTTTTACGATCTCTCTGAGTCTCTCGTCTTTCCAGTCCATTACTTAAATTAAGTAATATCCGGAGACTACTAAGTTGCCCCTTTTACTGCGCCATACATTTATACTGATCCATAGTTTATATCTCTAACACCGTCTTTGCAAAAATCTGCATAATAAACTGCATAGGACCCCGCTGCGGGGTTTTGCAACCTCATCGGCATTGCTGCGAACGAAGAAAATACGTGATTTATTATGTATAAAGTGTTCCGGAAGGGGAACTTGTGAGTGGATATGACAGAACATTTATCTTGGATTATAAAATGAAGGAATACCATGCTTTAGTTATAGCGAACAAAGGCATCAGCTGGTGGAAATACGCAAATTAAATAAATTCGTAAGTAATCCTAAAAGTTAATATATAATCAAATAACGATATTTTTTCCTATCAATCACCGGCAACAATCTAACCATATGAAATTATGGGAATTATACTACTTATAATATTCTACTTTTATATCTATAACAACTTACCACTTACGGGATAAATGTCTCCACTCTATCAAGTTGACTTTCTGAAGCTAAGTTCTAAAAAATATATGTAGTCTTTATGCGAATAATTTCTTTACATTTCTTTACATATCACTTGCTGACAATAGGCATACATACAACACAAAACGAAAACAAACGCTTTGAGGACCATTACCTCATGCGGGGTAGTCAGAGGTTCAGGTGTCCATCTCCGCGTTTGTGAAGTTAGTAATTCTATGGCCACCTCGAACCCACGTGTTGACCAGATAATCAGTACTCAATGTGACTGGTGGTCAGCCGTGTCGCCATTTACAAGCATTGACTATTACCTATTTGGGGAACAAGTAGGTTTCTTCACGATGTTTTCTCTCATCGTAGTATTGACATACAAATGAAAGCTTGTTTAAAAAACAAAAGCAACGCCCTTCGACCATTTGATAGTACTCGTGTGTGCGGATGTAATTCACTTACTGGCGTCCCCTTTACGCATAACAGACAATCAATGTAAATTGATTGTTTCGTCTCATGTCATTTGTAGAATGCATTTCTTGCGATATTGAGATATTCCGTTATATTTTAGGGGAGTGGTGTAAGCCAATAATAGTAATTTATTAAATATTGATATTTGAGACTTGTGAGGGCTTAGGTGGTATACGTAATGATATTAGTGACCAAGGAATAATTGGATGGTAAAAATTACTGTTACTTTGATATTTGATTGCGATGCGGTTTCACTGTTATTTCCTTCTTTTCAATGACATGAATGCACAAATTGTATTGTATACTAAATATTGGTATTTTTGACATCCAGTACTGACTATATTAACATCAAATATGTTGTTGCTCGAAGAGCTAAGACACATCGTCGATATAAATAATTTCGATAGAATAATAAGTATTGGACGCAAACGAAAAAAATCTCAGATTTCGTAGCTATTGTAATAGTTCAGATAAACCTTCAAGTTGTTAAAAATAGTTTATCTGTTTAATTAAATAATCTATTTATCTATTAATTAATCTATTTATTGCTTTATTTGTATCTTGCTTTATCTATATATTACTTTTATTGCTCTGCAATAGAAGAGCTGGTCTTTCATTACCCTGCAAGTGATCAAAATAGGTGCATCATTAATAATGCACCCTTGCAGCGCAGGGCTATGCGATGCGCATTTTAATATCCCAAACCAATTGAATTATAAGAATTTACGTCTGCAGCCATCATTTCATGATTTCCGACATTTCATTTTGTTAATTCATTACTGGTCATACCCATACCCGGTCCGGAGTTCAATTATTCAATGTTAATAAAATTTTAATCATTAATGGGTGATGAATCACGGTTTGATTTGTATTAACGTTAATTTATTACATGGATTTCGAATGCGGTTCCGCTATTGTGCTTGTTACGTTGATAATTTATTTACCTTTACATTAAATGATATGCCAAATCACGATTATGTTACCAACCTAAATAGGTAATTATGAGAAGTTGATGTAATATTAACATGGCGCAGAAAATTGTGGAGAACTGCCAATAAATTGTGAGATAAGTGAAGGAATGAAGCCGAAAAATTGGTGTAGTGAAGTTGTAGATTTCCTAAAGCCATAGTTTGTATTCAAATCCCGTGCTAATCTGGGACGTAGAAAAAATGATAACTAGCTGTTTTGCCGGCATGTCTTCTGGGCGATGGGCAAGCAACTTGTCACCAATGTTCCATTATGACATCACAGCCTCTATATATATGCTAATAAGTCACCTAGGCGGTATTATATCCCGAAGAGAATAAAGGACGTGTATGTATGTATGGATTCATTGTAGCCTCATACTTTAGCTCCCAACTATGGGCATATCGAGGCAGTAAATCATCGATTGCCAGCGCATAGCTAGACTGAATCCAGACAATTTTATTAGCGCTGCTTTCAATTGCGAATGGATGGAACAGCGCGGCCGACGGCTTGCGCTGACGGGGCTGTGCCTACTGCGCTCACAGCCACTCGTGGGGACGGATTCTACTGCTACCTTTGATGGTAGAGTTGTCAATAGTCAATTGGTCCAAGTATTGAAGTCATATAGGAAGAAAGCCTTTGTCGCGTACGGTTTAGCTCGTAGTTTGGCAAAGGTAGTTAAGAAAGAAAGGTAGAAAATAAACTAAATAGCTGAACGAATCTATACACAAATTAGCTGACTACTTTACGTAACAAATACGTAGCTTTATTATAATTGAAATAATGCAGTCTTTTCAGTAATTTACAAATAAAACATTGCATCAATACAAATCTCACACATATCAGACCCTCACTCAACCCACTCTCATGTAAATATTTACAAGGACCTAACCTATGTAGTAACGTGAGCAATTCGTAAACTAGTTCGATGTCCGAGCAATAGTTTAACTCGGAGAATCAAGCCCATTGTTGGACGAATGCCAACTTTACAGCGCATACTGCAGAGTTGTTCGCTGTGGAGGCATCTATGCAGAACTGCTGCCAGGGAAATATGGAATAGCGAAAAAAGAATTCAAAAGCCACCATTTTCAATCAAAATAAACGTTACCTTTCATTTTTCAATATTGCTACAGTCGTCTTCTTAGCGAAATGGTAATTATTGTCGAGGTACTTAAATGTATGTTGCATAACATCGCCACAGAGAGATTTAATGAATAAATCTAAGCTAAACTGTACAATACAAGGTACAATATAAGGTACAATATAATACTTACTGTACATTGAATAAATGGAACGACTATGTTTGTTTCATTAGCAAATGTTTGTACTCATAACCTCGATTCCGCTACCCGATAAAGTTAGATCAAAGAGCACACGTTTGCAATTTCAAACCGCTACACTTACATTCAAAGCAGTCCTTTACTACCTTGTAAAGGGAACATAAGATTTTACGGAGGTACCCGACGTAAAAGCTCAGGTTATTGAAAGTGGTATTCGACCTTATTGAGTTTTGATATTTATTAAAATGTGGGAACGCTGTGCGATTGCATTTGGTTTTGATCTGATTCAATTTTATTTAGTTAAGTTCGATGTTTGAATAGATAGAAATCGTGAACAGATTATTAAGTTTTGTGGGATTTGTGTGGCTGCCATGTTCGCCTTCAAAATGGAGATAGGTATTCCAGCTTCTGACTACCCCAGCAAAATAAAAAGGGATTGTGTATACACAAGTCGTGAAGCGTATTTCATGTTCTGTTTTGTGAGATTAAATATTTTATATAGACTTTTTTTATATGATTCGGAAAATTTATGTTTTGATAAATCGTAGAGCGTATAATATTTTCAGTATGAAATTGGTCTGATAAATAACAGCATTTAACGAAGTACTTTTCACAGCATGACTAACGATTTATAACATGGGACACCAATATACAATTTCAAAAGTATCTCTCTAAGAATTCGATACATCTAAAGCGCGTACAAAATATACGTAGCCATAACTAAAATAAGGGTGTTCTTACTAATGGGAAAAAAATATCAAACAAAACTGGACTCTCCGTTGAATGTACAAGGACGTAATTCAACTAAAGACTTAATGATTGGATAAGGGCTAGCTTGGCGTGGTGCCAGAAACTCTTTGCAATGGATGGTATTGCAGATGGATGTCCGAAAGCCCTATTCTGGAATACGAGTACAATTTATTATAGCGCTCGCATTTATACCGTTTTGATACCTAATGATAAACTACATACGTACATTCATGTCCTTTAATCCCTTTCGGGGTGGATAGAATTTTGAAGACATGAAAACGTCTCCTTAGTAACTAGCCAAATATTGGGGTTGCGATGTTATAATGGAACGTTGTTAACACCCTATTACCCTATAGATTCTATTTACCCCTAGTCCCTTAGTCGCCTCCTACGACATGCCGGGAAGAACGGCAGCTAGTTAGCATTCTTTTTACGTGCCATACTACACGGAAAATAGTAACTATAAACTATTGAAATTATTATTATTATCTATGTCACAGTGGGTCACCTGTTATGTTTGTTGATGACTAATTGATAAAACATGGGTGTTAAACTACTGCGTTATTACGGAAATGGATACAAGAATTTGGATAAGGATTAGTTTTTTTTTGTTTTGTGTACATACATACATATTATATATGTATAAACAATAAATAAATAAATGTCATAGGTATACGATAAAGTATAAACTACAGCCGCAACCATACCGCTATGTTGCAGAATAGTACACTTTCCTTTTAGGCTAATTTATTTTGTTGCCTAAAACGGTATTCAAATATCGTTTTGCGCTCTTACTAAAGCTAAACTGAGATATATAGTGCCATTTGGATTTAATGGTTTATCCTTTGAAATGTAAAGTATTCTATGGCATCTTTATACTTTTAATATACATATAAAAAAAAAGATTTGATTGCATGTAAGAAGTATATTATAAAAGACAAAACAAACGCTTCCACAAACATTTACTCTTAAGGGATAGGCAGAGGTTCGAGTGTCCAATTCCGCAATGCGTAGTAATGCTTTGACCTATGACCACCTCGAACCCACGCATTGACCTAATAGACATAAATAAATGATGAATATGTGTGTTCGTGTTCAGAATACATATTAGTTCGGTGTCTATGACATTAGCTAGATAGTTAATAAAACGATAAAATCGCCTAGTTTGACACCACAAAACGGTATTATGAAAATCGCATCTTAAGAGCCATAACAACGGCGTTGTTGGGAAATAATTTCTAATACGCCGTTTCGATAATTCATTGCTTAACCATTATTCGACTTAATGGTTATAAACATAATGCACAACATTAAACACTTTCAGGACACGATATTTAATAACGCACGATATTAATAAAACACATTTATAGCTTGCGGAGTCTTGGGAAATAAAGTTCACTTATAGCGAAGCCAGCACAAAGCAGTTTTCTTTTAATTACATCCAATATAAAGTGATTACTGGAACACGGGCTTGAGTAATAAAAGTAATGGAAAAACTAAGAACGTAACGTCACGGGAAGGGCCGTAAAAATTAAATGGCCTTTCCCCAACTTCTTGTGACGTGCTCCAATTAAAATGAAACTGCCAAATAAGGCTTGAAGGAGGTTCGAGATACTTGTCGCTGTCAAGAGGTCCCATTATTAATTTATGAGTGGCGAACGAATTATTTTCTAATAAGGAATCTAATAATGAGTGCAAAACAGATGCGCAGTTAACAAAGTTAGCATATAATAAAATAATATAATATAATAACGCTAATTAGTTTGAATTAATTTACATTTTACCACATAGACCTTTGAGCTCTATGGTTTATATTTAGTTTAAGAAACTAAAAATTCCACCTGTGTAAAAGTATTAGAAAAGATATTACCTATTTCAGACATGTTTTTTTCTATTTACTGTAACGGTAGGTTGTTTTTGAATACCATTAGTTTTCGAACTCACCAATAATTTTCCACTAAATCATAGATTAATTAACTAAAATTTTCCACAAGCTTTGTACTGATTTGTTTAGGTAATCACCGAAATTGGGACTTAGAATTAACCGTCCGAACAAACTCAATTTGTAACAGGCAGGCTTTCATTAGGCGGCATAGCTTAGGAAAGCACCCTTATAAGTGCATCAAATTGTTATTTTTCGTTTCCTGTGGCCATTTCATTAAACAGGTCATTTGTTCCGGCTCTTTTGTGTGATTGCTTAAGAAAGCTTGGTTTCCTTTACGCAAATAAAGTTGGAAATCATTCCATTTAAATCTGAGGAACCATTGTTTAATTATTGTTGAAATACGTCTGTATATATTTAGGCTTTTTTGTGGTTCTAGCGTAACGTAACAATTAAGTATTAGTAATGAAGATAAGTATAGTATTTAGTTATTTATAGTATTTTGACCATGATTTTTTTATGTTACATATCTTTGAGAGTATAACAAATAATAAGATAACGAATAAATATACCATACAATATTAATCAAGTTACATTTCTAAGGGCTTGATGGAAATAAATACTACTCATAAAACCCCACTTATCTCCAGCCTATTACTTATAAAAATGCAAACGGATATTAAATTGTGCAATGTTTACATTCACGAAAGTGGCAATTTGAATATATCCACTTGAGTGACAGCTTAAACAGTTAAATTAAAACCCAATTAAAACAAAGTACGGGATATCATTGTGCGCACAACAAACGTTTCCATGGCAACCTCATTGTCAAAGTAAACAATAGAACTCGGCAAGAGGCGTAATACATCCGAGCTATTATGGCCAAAGAAAAGAAAATAGGGCATTTCCCTTAATGAAGTTAAAGTTTAATTGCGTTCGGGGAAATGGCTTCCCTCCCAACACTGATACTTTCTAACACAGACGTCCAGGCCTTGATTAGATGTGCCTGTTTACGCGTAGAAGAATTTTTTTGTTTGAATACAATAATGATATTATAGTTTTATATTTCTATCTAAATTTGATCGATGTAGGTATTTATTTATATTCGCTAATTCGGATCTAAGTTAATAATGAATAAGTTTTTAGAACTTTAATCCGTGAATTTAGGTTTTGTATCTTAAAATTTTCTCCTGACATATATTACATAGGCGTTGATCAAAATTACCTTAGCAGCCTTCATAATGAGATAAAACTCTGGGCAAACTTTACTCAGCCAATGTTAGCGCGGAACAATTAATGAAACACGAGCTCATTACCATCTCGTTACCGAATGTCAAGTGAAAGTACTTTGATGTATTTGTTTTGTGATCTTCTCACAACCCTGTTGGCGTACAGTAATTACAGGAGAGTACAAAGTTAATTCTAGCACGTGTTAAACAGCTAATGGTGAAGGTAGTAGCAGGCATTAATGTTTGGTTTGTAAGCCGCTGTTGGTTTTTCGGATCATTCCTTTGAATTTGCTAATTAGCTGAATGGGGTTTGGCTGGAGAATGATAAGCAAAGTACGAGTGTGTTAATGGTATTTTATAGAAACTTACTTGCTAAGTAAAGGGAAAGCAGAGACAAACAATTGAGTATGTTACACACGCTATGAATATTCTAAATTTGAAAATTTCAATTCTGTGTAATTCACTTAAATATTCGTCTTAGTTATATAAACTTAAGTTTGCAGTTCCTTCTAATGAGTAACATCGCAGAACGAGTAGTACCTGAAACAAACAAAATATATTCTTAGATATCGCTTTCAATATAGTAATACAAAATAAACTAGAAAAATACATAATAAAATCATTATAATATATAATATTTTAAACTTGTTTTTTAATTCACTTCTTACTACTTTATATTGTTTGCAAGTCCCAGTATGTCCTACGAACACTTAAAATACGTAGTAGCTTGTGTAAAGAGAAAAAGATGAAGCCTAATTTTTAAACCCTTTTATATACAGAAAGATATTATAATATAAAAAAATGACACGAGCAACTTTAATCGAATATTTCGGGTGACAAGGAAAAACGCTTTAGCGGTTTTTGTGAATGATAAATTCAATAAACGTAAGAAACCGAGAAGCCATTACACGCAGCTGTCGCCGTGACACAAAAAGCGTAAGCGCCACGCCTACGGTGGCTTTCATAAAACAATTATCTCACTAGATATACGAGGAGGCTATGTGCTAGATGTGCGAATAAAGTGAATTTAATAGGCATATTCGTGGGGAGAACGGAAACTATTTAACATAATAATATAAGTTTATGAGTTCTTGAAGGGTTTTGATTTAGAAAATATGGTATGATAAAGCGTTGGACTGGCACTGTTTTTTTAAATTCCTTTTCAACGTAATGTAATCAAATTATTCAGTATAATTAAACGCTACGAAAGAGGCTTACTTAATAAAAGTTGTATCATTAAAATATAATTTAAACAGAAATTTATTTGTAAATATTTACGTATAATATATTTGACGTTACCTTTATATTAATGAATTAGAATTATGAGTAATTGTACAATAATGTCAATCGAACATTAAGTCTTATCGCTTACGTCACAAAGACACGATTGTCTTGCAAACAGTTTACCTATCGACAAAGGCGCATTTGATGCAACATATGAGCAAGTACAGTAATTACAGATCACCCCACTGACCGAAGGGTCTATTAGAGTGCAGAGTAAACAACTCAACACAGTACTGAAACCAATACATGTTGAGAACTTTCAAGTGGTCAATAAATGTTGAGTTGGAACCGCACCCTTCTGAACTCAGTTACAATACAAATGACTCCATTTAAACTCAATAGTTTGGGGCCCCTCGAAATCTTCTAATATTTACGTCAACTGAGTGCATCTCAAACAGAACTCTATTCTCACTGACTATCACCACGCTTTGTAAGGAAATATAAGTGGTTTTGTGTCTTTTTTGTTTGCGATTTTAGAAATAAAAAGAAAATTTCAACAATAATAAGAAATCTATCTGGATACGGATAAGCACAGATAAAAAACAAGCTTACGTTAGTTTTATCCTCTATGTTGATAATTGAATAAGGAACAAAAGCTCGATGTTTAAAATATTAGTACATTAAATACGAACGCTTGAAGGTTGTCATACCCCTTTTTAAAATAGCTAAATCTAAACTCTGTAACAAAAATACTCAAACATGTCATTGACTATATCAGCAATGCACGATTTAGTACAGTTGGTATACAACAAAAGACCACTAAGACTATTTGTTACCATTATTAATACTTAATAGAAGATCTGTAGAGCTTAACAAATTATTGTGTATACAAATGAGTGACACATGTTGAATGGTCATGCTCCGTGTATGGTTTACCCTATTACGGAGAAAAAGCAGCGTCCTATTAGTTTTATTTAGTCTCCTTTAGGCTCTAAGGCGATAATGGTCGTCGTACCCTTTGAGGAATACTAAGGAGGCATCAGTATTCTGGGCAGAGCTAACCAGGTTAGGTTTTGATTCTATTTGAATCGCTACGGGGAACGCCAAAATAATAATGCTTTTACAACCTTACAGGTTGGTTCTTGTTCGAGTTGTTGCTCCAGATTAAAGTTTATACGCGTTTGTAAACATGCATCATATTATACAAATACAGAATTGATGAAAGTTATATTGTCTAAATATTTCGCCGTCACTGATATTTATATACTGTCGCGTGCACACTTACTTTCCTTGTAAAGGCATCATTTATAAGTTGCCCTGATAGATAATCAACCCTTTTGAAATAGGATAGTCATAGTATTTCACCATGCAAATTAACACCATGTAAATTTGCCTAAGTAAGCTGCTAGTATCGCAATTCTTAAATTATTATTAATATTTTACTTGACGAAAATACTATTATAATAATACATTTTATTTCCACTATATGAATAGTCGAAAAATCAACTGTTGAAGTCATTAGGAGCAGTTAATATAATGAATGTCATTTCTGCCCTCCCTTAATTAAAGTCCAAAAGACTAATGTTATAATTGTAATTTAGTTAATGGCTTTGAAATACCGCTTTCGAATATTATGATAGGCGTTCAGTTTTATGTAAAAAGATGTACATCGCTTATTTATGCTTTGTGCAAAATATCTTGAGACTGACATTATCATTTTTACTCCTATAGAAGGTTCTGTCTTACTGCTATAGGTTTTGAGAATTAAAATCTAACCGCAAGTAAGTAAAGAGCCTTCCTTATGCAATTATAGAGATTATAGCACATGTTGTTAGAAGTATAGTTTGGGTAACTCTAAAGTGTCTAATACTTTAGCATAAAAGTAAATAGTACTCTGCAGACTAACTAAGGATAGTTAGTAATTACGGTTGTTGTTTGTTTATGGTCTATTAAGCGGTTAATAATTCTTGTCAGTTCAGTCTTTTTAGTGAATCCTTAAAAACGCTTAATGTTTATAATTCGAGGTGCTCTCTACCCCTACACTATTCGAGTTCAAGTGTTCAAAATATTATTTGTAATATACTTATAAAGTATATGTGTCATATATTATAAGATATGACAAATTAAATATACATATAATGTCAACGTGTGTAATTTCAGATATTAGCAATTCCTGAAAAACCAAGGAGTGACTTGACAAAGCGCAAAATCTATAGCAGCCTGTAGGTACAGCACCCCCGTCCCTCATTGAGTATTCTGAGAGCGGACAACAAAAAACATTTCTCAATTTGGAAACGACGATTTCGTTGTACCGAAATGTAAGCGAAGCTATCTAACCCGCCCTCGGCATTCCAAGTAATTCATTATTATAACTTCTATCATATAAGAAAGAACGAAAAACAAGTTATCAACAATTTCTCGTAAACAAATAAACGAATACAGTCAAGTATTTAACGAAGTGTAAGGCATATTTAGCATGTTTTCTCGTAAACAAGATCGCGTTCGAAGAAGATTGCAGAAATGTTAATTTTATCTATTTCGTCATAAATTAGTTAAAGGTAATGGCTTGCACTTGGTTGATAACTTCAATCAATCATCTTTCTGACGTCTACTTTTGAACGTAGGCTCGGCACATAATGATAACAGGGTTATAGTATTTTACTCACATATTACACGGCTCTTCATCAATTACAGTTATCTAAGAAAAAACAGCTGAAGTTTTAGAAACATCAAATCTCAAATAACTTGAGTTTTTTGTATTGTATAGGTTACGAGTACAGCTCATACAAAAGACGTTCTCAATCCCACACAACAGCTTGGAGTAACAAAATAAGAATCCGGCCATAAAAAGAGCCGTAACCCGGTGCTAAATGAAAGAGGAAATTCATTACATCGGGAGACGGTGTAGCTTACGGAACCTTGGCTCTTTCATCGGCTTATATTGATATATAAAGGAGACGCTTCGGAAATCGCTTCAACGGGATTTACTCTAACTTTCTCAGTTGGTTGTTTTGTGGAATTTGTGAATAGTTGACACCATAACAACAATGATATGTAAGGTCCAGTTTGTCTACGTTTGTGTTGGTTAGAGTGACATTATAGGATATCTGAATTAGTAATTTTTGTTTTTCACTAGATATATTTATCTAATACATGCCTAAAGCCACATCATCAGAACATTTTTTAATCTATGCCTGATTATGCAAGAAAACCAAAGGTTCTACTCAAGGGATTAAATAGATTTCAAGTGAATTTAAGAAAAGTGGATGACGAATTTGATTTTCTTTTTTAAAACCTGAGAAACCAGCCTCTTGTTCAACATGCCCAGTGTATTTATGTATCAAGATATTAACCCTGCCATTTCTATTGTTCTCTTTATAGTCAATTTCATAATATTAATACCACAGCATCCAGCGAACCCTATCTCCATCCCAAAAGAGGTTCGGTTGGAAAACGACTCGATTCAAAACCGGATACTTACCTTATCTCGACACAGTTACGGGCAAAATGTTCGCCGTATCAACCGTTATGGTTGCATTGTGACTATTTTAAGGTGTTTTGGTGCCAACATATTTCCCAGCTCAGGTCAAATGACGATATAAGTAAATAAGGGATAGTGACAGTGTCAGGTACTATTATAGTAAGCTAAGAGATAATGATACATATGTTAGGAACGAAGTTTCGTTCAATTCACTTGTATTTTTTTAAAGCAATGTTTAATTGCGATAGTGTAGTGTTTGAAAAGTATATTTCAAAACCAGTAGGTACTTACATGAGTAAAGCGAAAATAATTTGTGATAATCGGGGAAAATGGAGCTACGCGTCTCCATATCTACCAAACAGCAATGTGGCTGTTAAGCATCGTCATTGTCACAGCCACCCGTTCATCATATATCTACACACCCTTGCACAATCATTGACAAACCAATGGAATTATTGTTCACTTGAAAGATAAATGAAACAACAACGACTGTATAGACTAGCTAGCCTAAGTTTTACTTCAAAATTACGCCGCTTTTTCAGTATAAGTGCGCCAAGTTATGCGGGCTCCGTTATTTGCGGACGCGTCACCCGTATTCCTACGGCCGCATGTTGTTAATAGGGGAAAATGCGGAAAATTGGGCAATTCATTTCCCTGTACCAACCACAGAGGAATCGAGCAAATACAGGCTACCTGTTCCTATACAGCATACCAATTTCAACCCTATCGATGGCGGAATAGAGGCGTCGAATACAGGAACAGAGCTTCGACTATTTATTTACATAAGCTGTATCAACACTGCACGATATTCATTTGTCGTAATTTAGATGAATGCAAACCAGGTACGGGTGGGATGGCATACGAAATTGGATTTTAATTCTTGTAATTTGCTCTTTACGGTGCGAATGATAACTAAGTTAACTGTTGTTATCGGGTTTTGTATCGGGACCGTTTTTCAGTATCGGTGTCTCTTTTAAAGTCGTGTTTAATGTTACTTTTGTGTCACACAGAAGACAGTTGACTAGAAGAAAATATTTATAGCTATCATCTTCAGTTGGCAACAAGAGAGTGAAGCTCTTGCTTAGTCTTATTAAATATCTCGCAAACGTTTTCCAAACTCGCGAAACATTTTACACCATCCTCGGAAAACTCCTTAAAAGTTAATATGATATCCATACATATGTGTTGAAGATAACCCCGTTTAAATATAAAATCGTTATTTTGTATAAAATTATATTTGTTTCTAGTATCTAACAGAAGTTGATGCGTACGTATCGTGTGATGAGCATGTCCATTAGTCAGGAAAAAATCATAAAAGAAGTTTTATTAAAAACTGTAGGTACATACAGTTAGTTATTCTTATGTCAATACAATGCATACCCTTAAGCCTTACGAACAAACATCAAATCTCATTAGTTTAATATACGAGTATTTATACAGCTTATTACACGAATATTACCAGTACTTATTAGCAGCTCTACTAGAGAGTGCCAAATACATGCCATCTGCGATTTCCTCCCAAAATTCCCCTTGCCTGCACATGGGCATGTATTAGATTTTATGCGTCTTTTCCTGTAACTGGATGTTCGTATCATTAATCTTTCGTAATAAATATCCGCGTGACTCCAGCGGCCTGAAGGCGTCTTGCTGTCTCCTCATACAGAATGCCATAGAGAATATGCCCCGGGGGCGAATACTTGGATTAACAGTAACGGAATTGAGGAAAATTCTTTATTCGGCTTTTTTGCTCATATGGAGCCCCGTTCAATGGAATTATTACGGAGAAATTAAGCAAGGTTATTGAGGATCATGACTTTGTACTTAAAGTATCTTACAATATTTTATACAAGTTTAGTTTCTATTTCACACACTTAATTGACGAATTATTCTATTTACATTCAATAGATTTAAAAATGTATACTTTATGTGCCATTTTCTATAACCAGACGTCTTTCCAAGATGCAGTTCATTGATCTCTTATTTATTACAGCGATCACATTTCTCAAAGTCACAGTAGGAGGTGCTGTTATGATCCCCCATGACATTGACGTCATTTTATGTTAAAAGCACTTGATATAATGCTTTCTACCAATTTATTTTATATGCTTTTCCCCGCCCTCACGTGTTACGTTTTCTGGGCTATAAAAACGTAAAGTAGAAAATAGTTTTCCTAGAGTTCAATATTGCAAGTGCATATTATAGTATTTTTTTGTAGGTATAGCTTTGGTTTTATATTAGAGAACCCAGCGCTTTTTGGCAAACCTTTTTCTTCACGCATAATGGTTCTTCTATAATTCGCGGCTATAATACTTATTCAGTTTTTAATTTCAAACTATACCGTACGTAGATCCTTTCATTACATTAAGTATGTCTGGAGTCCCTAAAATATCTACTTGAATTCAAGGAATAGCGGATCTTGAAACTATCTTTATACTTGATATCATAACATTTCCTTAGGGCCATTATTATCTTTCACCATGTGCCTTATATCAAACAAACACTCTCGTATCCAGCGAATGAATGGCTCGCAGAGACAATGGAAGGTTGTCATCGTCCCGCGTCTGTCTGTGTACAGTCTCGCAGGACACGCGGCGGACAAAGTTTCTATGACTTGTTACTTTTGTTTGAACCATCGGGACGCCCCTTAATGGTCACTTAAAATCATTAAACTTGGAAGAGCGTAGCTTTGGGAAATAAAAATGTATTAGACGATGCGATTTTATCCAGTCTGAAGGTGGAATCTGTTATCTCGCTCCGTGTCATTGATCGTTGCATTTGGTTACTATGAAGTTTACGTAAACTGTGCGAACTCTCCGTTCATAATAAGTATTTGTGCGCACTAATAGTTTATTGAGGAAGTGAAAGGTTTGAGTGACTATTGTTATCTTCTAGGCTATTCCAAACGTACGTCACTGCACTTAGCCAACGTTACACAAGTTGAAAAATCTTCTGTAGTTCACGTATAATATGTGCCTATGTTTTATTAAAACCTACTAAGGAAATGTATGATACAAATAACAATTTAATAGGAAATAGTTTTAAATGATACTTAATACTAAGATTTACGTTGATATACATCCATACAATAAAGATATGGTAAATTAAATATACAGGTTTTTATGAACTCCAAACATGCAATTGCATTGTTTATAACCAAAACTCATCTGGCAGTTCGAACCTAAACAATCAAAACTGCATATTCAGCACACAGTTCACGAATTAGGTTCAGGCTGAAGCTTTACAATGTACCGCAGCCCAGCCGCAGCAGGAAAAAGTATAAACAAAACCTTTGCCTTTTTCGTAGCTTCTATCGCTATCTAAACGACATCACAACTTTGCGATTTTTGTTCGTGCAAAACTAAAAGCTAGCGCGTTTTGCTTTGAGCATAGCAGTGGCTATTACACAATTACAACATTCCATTTTGTTGTTTTCAAACCCGGAATACACAAATGGCTGATCTTGCATGTTCTTTATTGTGTTGCTTTGTTCGTATCGTTGGGCAGACTGAATGGAACACTCGTGTTACTAAGCCAATTGTGAATACATAACTGTATGTTGTGTTGTATAATTGTATTAACAATCAAAGTAGCTGTAACTCCACTAAGTATATGAATAAAGCATAAGGAAAAGTTATTGAATAAAACGTATAACGTTATAAAAAAAGTAAATAAATTAATAATATTTATAAACTCTACTATTACAAAAGATATTGATTATGATATAAGATACCGGATTAATCATTTTTATTTTAACCTTTTTCTGCACATAATACGATCTAATCTACAGTTAATATATTACATCATATCTATCTCATCACATTCTTTGTCTGTAAAGTCAATAAAATATGTCCCATCCCCTATATATAGAATTCCATGAGTCACCCGTTGAGTCACATGTTTTCTTCTAAGGGACGAGACGCCTCTCATTCTAATTTCACAGCACACCATACTATCCGATATGGTGGAAACTAAAAAGAAAAGTAGTTCTCGCCGCCGAGCAATAAATAATACAGCGCTAGGGTGTCGGCTGCAATACATAAATTGGAAGACTTTTGACAGGAGGTCGGGATAAAGCAAAGACTGTGGAGGGAGGCGTAGGGTTGTCAATGACATCGGAAATGTTAAAGTATACCTATATAATATAAGGTATACTATATATGTAAAGTATAAATATAGGGGTTTAAAAAAGATCACATTTGCAGAATAGTATAGAATATTGAGTGAATGTAAATTTGGCTACTTGGTATGTGTTATACTGAGTTTAGAAATTTTCTTTGAAGTTATTTTAATATTGTTTCAAATTTTATGGCAAAAATTAATTAATTCACTTTTCATGTTATAATTACGAACTACATTATTTGTGCAAACATGATAATATTAAATCAGCGTCTAATTAATGTGGTCGTGTTATTTTTAAGTTCATTTAGAATAACTTCTCAAAATTGACTAATTATGAGAGCACGTGTTTTACAAGCTTAAGAAATTCTGTGTATGAATTCACATCTTTTTTAGTTATTTTTATGTTGATTCAAATTTTAAAATAAATAATTACTCTTTTCATGTTGTTATTACAAACTACATTACTACTGCAAAATTAATATAATGAAAATCTGAATCTGATCAAGAGACCTTGGTGTTAGGTTTAAGTTAATTTAAAAGTACTACTCAAAATGCATTTATTATTTTAATAACTCTTACAATTTATATATACTACCACTAAATACTCCAAAATTACAGTTTAAATAACACATTATATTCTAAATTACTAATCAATCCCTTATATGTGATGACCCTGGGATAGAGACATGCGTTTTTATCGCAAATTATAATCGGCTTTACTCCCGTGGTCGAAGATAGAGACGGGTGGTCGCGATAGAGGGAGACACTGTCCAGCAAACGACATTCTAGTGTTACCCGACTCCAATAAAAATGGTAGAATCGTATTTGCTTCTATCGATAGTCGATGTAGTTCTTTTGACGTAGGATATAACCCGTAAAGATTATAAACCTAACGAATAGGATGTAATTCAATAATTTCATAGTGTCATAAATACTACAAAGAGTAATATTAGGCATAACAATTAGTAACGAAATAAACCTAGTTCCAAAAGCTCATTAGTATGAAACTGTAATAACGAGCGTATTCAAATGACGCATGACAGTTGCTATTTGTGCGTATTGAACCGAAGACTAAAAGTAATAAATCATATGCGAATTCCACGGCGTTTGGCCTTTGAACATGAAACATGTTTCAGTTTTCAAAATCGAGTTTGAAACGCAGTCAACTAAGCACTATGTACACGAAACTAAAACCATCAGTCATTTGAAAACTATCGACAAAAGCCCATCACTATTCTGAAGCAGAGCGGCATTGTCAGTAGGGGTGTGCTCCCGACTGCTAAGATTTTATCTGGCATCGATTCGCAACTGGAGCGCAATGGGTGTCAGCAAGTTTTGCCATTTGCTACTGACTTTAACGAATCGATAATTGTATGACGTGCGATTCATGTAACAGATAATTGAATTATTCGATTCAAAATCGATCACAATATATCTTCACATCACTAAACCAATTCAAAAAGCTTTTCTTTTACGTATCATATATTCATTTTATTCCAGAGTTTCAAAACATCACAAAGATTTATTTTAAAAAGCACATAGTGGCACTTACAAAATATGCATGCTTTTACGTTTCAATATTTTAAAAGGTCGAGTCAAAGCACCCCAAATGGCAATGTTTTATTGCTGCACACTTGAATATTTGATGCGAATCACTCCACTGTCTGAATTATTTTGCATGATGTCAGATTGCCAGGTACTCGACACATCAAAGTCCTGCTTTCGTGTTTACAATTTACAGCTGAACAGCCAGGTAAGTTTGCGACGCACGTTAACAGGAAACTTTACCGCCTCATATTGCTTGATTTTAATGAATGATAACCAGACTATTCTGGGCAGAATCTGCAGAACTATTCTAAGATTTAGAATAAATTTATGGTATTTTACGCTGCCTTATTGTTTCTTACTTGGTTGTAAAGGAATTGGTTCTTATAGTACTAGGTCCTTCTAGTGATACTATGGGACTAAGTTGTAAATAATTTCAATTTTGTAATTAAAAGCAACTAGAAGCCGCGAAAGAATAGTTTTCTAGAGCATCAATAATAATCTGGCATTTTATTTTATGATCCATCAATTATAACTTATTTGTTTGGTCTGAATATTAGCTAAATTTAATTAAACATAATACCTACTGCAAAACAATTAGTACGAATCACGGCAGAAGGTTCCAGAATAGGCCCGCGAAAGTTACATTGTTCACTCAAAATTAATAAAGGATGTCTTCGTGAGATGTTAAGCCGTTGAAACTGGCATGACAAAGCGGCCTGTCACTCATGCCATTGTCGCTGTTATTTACTAAACTTGTGCGGGAAACTCCTGTTTGTCGTTTTTATCCGTATAGAATTAACTACCTGGCAGGTTTACATGCATATATACATATATTATCCGTACCTTTATCCGTCTTAAATGCTGGGAATAAGGTTCCTAGACTAAATTCAAGACAGTTTTTACGTGAAATAATTGCATATTACGTGTATTTGATTGAAATTTCAAATTTTATTAAGTAACTTAGCAAGAATAATAAAATAAGAATATTAAAACACAAAAAGAAAGTATGTATTTATTCATGTAACGTAATTAAATATCTAAATAACGCCCTCTCTACATACACACGTATACCACAAACAAGGCTCATTAGGTTTCTTCCAGGCTTCCACATGACACGAGTGGAAAGCTAATTAGTATAACAATCCCGATTTGATTGCTCCTAAGTCCCGAGTACTTAGAAACGTTGATTTGATAAGCCCAAACAATATGGATGTTGGATTATTTGCAAATTGATTCAATTTACCGAACATGACTTTGCTTTTAGTGCGATAGGTGTTGCGCATTTCGTATCTGTAAACACTTTATTCATTCATTTAGTTCGGCTCTACTGTTGGGAAAAAGCGGGGTTAATCTTGCTAATTACCATAATGCTGACTTTATTCCTGATTAATTGGATGAAATGAAAACCTACGGAATAGAAACATTCTACATTTCAGAAAATTAAATAATAATCCCACAGTGTTTGTATGGTTTTAAATCAATTAGCAATACTAATTCTTTTTTAATTTCCAGCGATAATCAATTGATTAGTATACTGTTTTACACAAGAAAATATATGATAAATATCTTACGTTTTCGCCCAATTTATACTGCATTGGGTAATGAATACCATTTCATGCTCACATTTTATCTAGATGTGCGAGTGCGTAAAATCAGATTAATTGTAATAGCACGTTGTTTGCCACCGTTACAACACATGTCTTGATATGATACGCAGGATGTTATGAAATCGGTCGGAGAAATGTTCACCGCAATCAAATTGTGGTTACAGTTGAAAACGATACGAGGAACATTATATGGCAGCCGCAGACCATGTTATTACGAATAAATCAATGATCGGATAATTGTTTTTAATCAGATTATTAATGAAAATAAATTGTTTTTTTATATATAAGGTTTTGTTCAGGGTTGAAGTAAAGTTTCCCCAGCATTTATATAGCTGCCTCTCGTTTCAACACGGCTCGGAAGTCAATGGAATCTATTGGCCGATAAATAACCAACCAGTTACTAATTTCTAATATTATTGCTATCACTGCCCCAATAGTAATGCTTCACGAGATTGATTATATATTCAAGCGTCTGTTCACGCCAAAACACGTAAAAGTACTAAGCATATGTAATACAGTATAAACCAATCTCGGCAAAATGACTGTCTAGTATATGTATCGTTAAAAAGTTTACATGCTACATTCAACTAAAACAATATGAAAACTCAATAAACATTTAAACAACAGTCACTGAACGTTCAATTGGAAATGAATCTAGAACCACATCAAATGTCCAATGAGATAACTCTATTAGTGACACGCGGCTGAAATTCAAACAAATTCTGTGCACTTGAATGATATTTTTGAAATACATTTGCCCGATAGGGGTGTGGACTCAAATAATTAATCAAATCAATGAACGCATTCAATGTAATGAACACGATCATTTTTCCCTATATCACGATATAAACTATCAATTTCATTTCTATGTTTATAAGTAATGGTAGAATAGTGATTGACTTAAAGATCTGACAAGTTACCAATTAGGTGTAAATTGCAAATTTAAGTTACATCCAGTTAAAGTGCTCGCTAATAAATTTTAAAGAATATCCGAAAAAATATATACAATTTTAATACAAATATTTTCAATATAGTTTAATTTTTATATGTACTTTAAGTGTATATGTTGTTTATAAAGAAATTACTTCTGTTCTGGTTTTATAATAAGGATTTCATATAGTTATTGTATATATTCTTGTTATACTACATATATCACATTATAACACATTGTACTAACTACCACTGTTAGTATTCCAGAAGAATTTTAGGGATAACATGTTAAATAGAAATGTATCTATTATTAATATTCTATTAATATCCCAGACGGTACAGGTGTTCATATTTTAAGCTACAGCTGTTTCTATTGAATAAAATCCCATATAGTCGATATTTGTAATAAATATTCAAAATATTAAAAGCTAGTTAGTTTAAAATGTTCTACAGAAGCACATTCGTCAAAGCACTTGAGTCTTAAACAGAAGCTGAATAAATGGAACATTGACTCAATCTATCAAAGTGATTGATAAACGCATGCCAATTACAAATCTTACTTGAGTTTTCGATCTCACACTAATCCAGAGAGTTTACTTAACAAAATTAATAAATTTTGTGCCTTATAGAGTAGATTACCAACGAACGATGTTTTAATACCTTATAAAATTTGGCATAGCAATGATTTTTGGTTCTCTATAGATCCAACGATTAGCTAAGTAAAATTTTGCAACAACCGAAACATGAATGTTCAAATCAACTTATGCCTGTGTAACACACAGGTAACATACTACTCGAGAAAAAGTCTCTACATCAGAATTAAGTTACAGTTACAATGACACCTATTTTTATTACCAAATAAATATACCCTAGCTTATAAACCCCTACTTAATGGCTGCCCACTAAAATCACAGCCTTTATTCAACCTACCATTTAATTGTAAAAACACTGAGCTATACCACGTGTAACAAATTACAATGTAAGTAGGTCATGTTTTGAATTTATAATAAGAGCATGATATGCTTCTGAGACGGTATTCGCCCGGGAGTGTGACGACGAGATGCTAATGGATGTCACTGTTCCCCTGTGCAAAGATTAAAACGTCACTCCTAATGAATAAACAATAATCCGTGACTGATTATCGCTACGTACATGCAGCTTATCTTCGAGAGTGCGAGAGTGCCTCAATATGTAAGTTTATACCACCGAAATGTATAGAATGAAGATACATATAGATCACATTCGTTTTCCTTTGCAAAGGCAGGAGCTATTTAATTACGACCATTTTAATTGTACTGAATCGCAAGAGTATGAGAATAATTTTTGTAAAGTTTCGTATCCAAAATAACTAATTTAACAGACATTATTTCAAAAATCTTACAATTAACAAAACTAATTATTTTTTACAATGCGTCAAGTTAATAACTAAGTTATAAAAACGGTGCACCATCTCTGTTATGTACCTTTTTAAACTTAAAAATAATCATACTTCTTAGTATATTAAATACACACACATAAATTACCCTTATTTGCTATGATTTTTATGTGGAATTTGTTAATAAGTTGACTATTCTGTTACCAGTCAACAATTTTAATAGCTCCAATGAGAACACAACTCGTTCATTGTATGTCCCTTCCATTATAGTGGGTATAGCGTCCAAAAACAACAATTCTCTTTCAGATGAGAACGTTTCAATTAGTTGAAAATGCATAGGAAACCCGAATAAAACGTTTTCCATCCCGAAGTCTTCCAAAAAGGGAGACACCCTAATCGCGGCAGGTCAACAACCCCGACCCGAGCGTTCATTAAGAATTCCACCCTCTCTTTCAGGCCTACCAAGAATGCCTATCCGCGTCCCTTTTTAGCATTAAATAAATGATAAACAAAATCGAAGTGTCTGTTTCCACGCTTCACTGAAATGTGATATGTGGAGTAATGTGTTAATGACGCTATAAATAAATAATAATGGGAATGCTAGTATACTTGTTTTCTTTGACAGAAACAGAATTCTGAAAATCACATGTATAAACACATACCGACCAATAATATCACAGGGGGTAGATAGAACGAATTATTGCCAAAAACATCTTAATATTTACCCCGTAGACAAGACAAATATATAAGAAACGAAACAAGGAGATCTTAGATTTCATTCAAACTATAATATCTAAGACTTGATGAAACAAATACATTAACTTAGCTTGCGATATATCTGTAACCTAATTAACAGTATTAAAGTTTAATATGAATACATGAGTGTGATGCGTCATTCTCTCATGTCAAAAAGCACTTGTATAAGAAACAGGTTCCACTAATATACGATATATTTTCTCTTCGGTCTGGTCTGGATAATGTTACCGTATGTGTGGCCTCCATGATATCTTTCTTAATGGTACTATTGATCCTCGATACCGGATGTCATATGCTACAAATAATATGTGGGCGGTTGATACACATACTACAAGCTAATGACTATGATCTTAGTCTTTTTTCAAGACATATGCTCGTGTTATTGCAAGAGTATTTTAACGTATACTCGTAATATTATACAAAAGTATACCTTTGTATTTAGAAACTGACTATCTGTTTAAAATGGTCTTTGAGTGAATAGTAACAATTAAAAGTAGCCATACGTCTGAGTATACTGAAGGGTTTGACGGTGATGACTTATAACTACGTAATTAAGCCAAAAATACATAATTATGCTTACTGTTTATTAATGTGCCTAACATATTATATGCATTTTAATTTAGAACTCTTTTGACTAATTATGAATAAAAGACAAAAATGAAGCGGTTGGTTTAAGAACTGCTCAGCATTCCTAATATCGGAGTTTGTTAGGCGTTAATGTTCCTCAATATTGGCTAGACGCTTTAACAGCACTTTGATTTACGACCCTATAAACAACAGGGAGTCAACTTTAGAACGAGTACTTTGGATGCAAAATAATAAAGTCGATTATTCAAAGGCAGGGCCCAGGCTCTCGGCCAAAAGAAGCGGCTTGAGCAAGTTTTCATATAATAACACAATGTATTTAAGGGAAAAACATGAGTAATAAAAATGTTAACTTACTTTAAGCTTAACTTAGCTTCGTTCATGTTAGTTTACAGCTAGTTTTACGATCAATTTTGTTTTTATTATGACATATGTGCATATAAACAAGAGAGAATCTCTCTTTGGGATCATTCCAGGAGCGATTGATAGTCTCTCCGATCCCTTTAGGAACGCAGAGGCCAGAGAATATACGTGTTTATGTAGTTTATTCATATAAATCTTCCAAATCTATATTTAAATCTCTACATTCTACCATCATATACAAAAGCATTAGATTACCATCAAGTCTGTTATATGATTTAACTCACCCTTTAAATAAAATTACAGGCTTACATAATCAAATTATAGCCACCGATGCCGATCAGATAGCATTAAACCGCTTAGTCTAGCGGTTAATGCTAAACATATATGTACGGGCAACATCCTTCAGTAGAAATCTAGCTTACATCCTGTTTTGAAAGAACCCTCAGGCATGTGGTCAGCGCTGGATGTAGACGGCGACCACTGGTGCGGAAAATTAAAATGGCTGCCTGGACTGTTCTCGTGTTATACGCTACGGATAACAAGCACTGATTGTGAGATAGGCTGACGGACTACGGTGGGAATCCGATTCTGTTGGTCCGAGAATAGCGTAGGTAGGTACGCTTTTTCTGGGTAGGTACTTAGATTTTTTAGGTTTTGTATTCATTCTGAAAATCTCTTTTGGGTCTAGAGACATGGATGGCTAAGACCATTGTGTTTGGTTTGACGAAGTGGATGTTTGTTTGTTAGACAATAAGGTAATTAGATCCTTGTATTACATAGAATGTGATACTTTAATTATAACATCACCAGTACTTACAAATAATAGGGAAGACCTTTGAGTAGAAAATGAATTGCATACCTGAAATAGAGAAAACGTAATAATTATTATTTCATTAATACATTGCTATTTGTAACAATACTACATAATGTCAATAACGCTGACAAAAAAGTAATAGCTTGTATAAGTATTAATAATATATTCTCAATATGATATAATAGTAGCTATATAACAGAGCAAACGAATTATAACGAACAGAAAGTTATCTCAAATCCAATGTTCAGCAGTATCGTCGAACAGAATTTATTTTAAGATCCTCAAAGAGTTATTACCCAATTCAATTGCTCATAAAGTTTATAAGAAGCCTTATAAAGTAATGGCTCTCCGCTTAGATTGGGAGAAGTAACCGAATCGTATGTTGAAGCCACATTATTTTTTAATTTGAAATGTTGCCGACGCTTCGTGAGTTTATTACGAGGTCTCTCGCCCTTTGACCCTTTGTGCTGGTGGGAGCTATTTTTTATTCATTCCTAAGGATTCACCGTGTATTTACGTGCATTTCGCAAATTTCGTTCCGTACGCTACTACGCTTACTTCTGTACGGTTTGCATTTGATACTTTTGGGTGGGCTTTTTCGTGGAACTAACCTGGTTTTCAAGAGAGGTACTCGTGATAAATAATGCTTTTGTTTCATGGAACATTTGTTTATTCGTGTATGTTTTTCTTTCCTATTTTCCTAATCCTTTCATAGGATATATTATTCAAACTCTACTACCCTACTTTTCCCTACTTTTCAATAGACTTAAGCTATTAACGTTAAGTGTGGCTACTACACAGACAGCTGAAGCTCTGAAATATAAGCCTCGGAACAGTTGCGGTCCAATTACCCAGTTTGACGTTTGATATGCTCGTTCTTAATAAGTGCTTAAAGCTAGCGACGCTTAAACTTTTGAGTTATTTATCACTCGGTCTTTATATTACACTGCATTTTGCCGGCGGCGCGAGGAAATTAATCAACATTTCATTTAAGCGCAGCCTCTAGAATCTTCGGTGCAGTGCAAGCATTTGTGTTTATAAAAGATTTCAGAAGGATTTGTTGAGAATATTCTGGATTTATGCAAAACAGAACGTTTCGAAGATCCGTTTCAGCGTAAGGAAGTTTTTAATGCCGCAAATTTGTGAATAGTACATACTCTAACAGTACAGTAAATTAAATAATTCAGTAGATAAAGTATTGCTTCGATAGTAAGCACTATTCGTTCGTTATATTTAATCGTGGAAGTGCAATACATTTAACTTTATTTGTTGAAGTTAGGCAAACAATTAGAGGAAATAGTGATCTAGTCTTTTAAACTTTTAATGCCCGATACCTAATACACGTAGGAAGAGTAAACGTTCGTATTATTGTTTGGTGCAGCAAATATGTGTTCCATTTTGTTTTTGCTGTTTCATAACAAAACTCGTTAAGGACCTTTATTGACACATTTTTCCTTGTTTGCTTTTTGTCCTGTATTTTATTTCGAATGGTTTTCCTTCCGATATAATATGAAAGTATGGCACATAAAAATTCAAATTATACTACGAATGGTCACTAAATTTCACGTTATAGCGAGTGCGGGAAATCAGAATAACATAAACCTACACACATTTTTTATGACTTTGGGATGTAGAAAACTTTAACAAGATATTATACCTATTCCTCTGATGATCTTTTGAATCATCTACGATGAGGGCTGTGAATGGCATTAGTATATAAAACTAGCCTATCTAAACAGACTTAGCCTATCTATTTAAGTGCTAATCTTTTGGTTACTGTTTAGGATATGCCGCGAAACTATGCTGAGGTTGCACTATTATACTTACATCCCAGATAGTATAAGACAAGTAAATAATTGCATGGTATACTATTATTTCATCATCATTTATAACACAAACAAACGTTACAAAAGCTCCACATTGTTCACTTTAAAACGTCATACAAGTAGAATATGAATGCCATTTGTCTTCGATCAATTAGAACAGCTAAGGTTCTGAATATGAGCGTCTAATGAATGAAATTCTCTCCTCAAACTATGCGTTCGTGAGGCCTAATTGCAATTCCAGGGGCCTCCTACACCTCCTGCCGGTGTAATACAGACAGTCAGAAGTAGTCGGGAGGAATCTTCATTATTTTAGCACTAGATTGGTATTCACAGACCGCCCAGGCTATTGTATGGGAGACTCGGCCTATACTGTTAATTACGAACAATTGAAGGTTCCCTTTGAGTAACCATAGAGGTACGATATTGGAATATACGATATTTAGAACAAAATATTTGAACAAATCATGGACATATACAATATTTAGAACCAAATAGTTGGTAAACCTTCGAACTTTCTTATTAAAAATTCTTTGTGTATTCTTTACATGTATTATTTTCATTTAAATTCTCATCTAAATCCTTATGCGAATGAAGAAGTGGACCAATTTCATTAAAATAAAATATCAATATCTACAATAGTACATTATAAAGCTAATACACGAAGCGTATTAATTACTATTACTATCGATCAATATATTTGCAACTTATCCCCTTCATAAGAGGCTAGCTACCATTCAAATACATACGAAATGGGACCATAACCACGACATTTTCTCAGCGGAAGTACAGCGTTATAATTTTCAGTGGGTTCCGACAGCGTGGCTGTTATTGCCACCATTGGCCCGCCTGAATATTAATGTTGTTACAACAACCAAGACCAAACTGCTATTGTAATAGCGCTTTAACACGGGCTCTTGTCTGCCTAGTATGTGAGAATATGTGGAGCATGTTTTAGAGTACCTACTTATAGCTAAGCTAAGCTGATGATCAGTAATCTCCGAAATATAGGTTTCATTACTTTATCTAGTTTAGGATTCTTTTATTATATTCTGAAACGTAATTAGTTGCCTAATTTTTTTATGAATAAGTGCTACAAAGGACTGCTTACATAATGCAGAGTTTACATAATGCATGATATGTAAGATATCAATATTTAAAAATTTTATAAACATCACTTAAATAATAACTTTTGCGCCTCCATAAAAAAGAACTAGTTACGTATTCATATATAAGATTCTCTGAACCACATTCAAATTCTTGGTAAACGGTCTTTTTTTATCCATCTACGAGCGCGAGAGTTTAGTTTCGCTGCCTTATAACGTGCTGTACGCGTGATGGATGTTAAACGAAACGTACGACAGCATTATTAGAAAGATGTTACGCAAATAATTGGTCGGCGGAGCTTCGTGAGTGGAAGCCAGTAATTTCCTACCACTATCCAGGGCGAAGGCAGCAGACTGGAATCAATGATGGATGGTGAAATTAAAAGTCTTGAGGGAACGCTAGGTATCGCGTGCCACCCTAAATCGTGTTCAAAATGCGATCTTATCGCCCTTACAATTAAGTGGATTTTATGCAAAACCTTTATTTTGATCAACGAGGTTCTAAGTAATACAATTTGTTCAGGAATCAATTTGAATTTCAGGTAACAATTGGATTAGCAGCGTTTCTAGAAAGTTCTTATGTTACAGCCGAACATATTTTTTAATAAATATGAGCCAACATTAAGGCATTCAAAATGCTAGTAAACATGCATTTTCTTTGACTAGATACTTAAAGAGGTTCTTTTTGTTAGAATAATCAAATATTTTAATGTATTTATAGTTCTACGTCTCATAATCAATTGGGTAAACATGAAACTAAGCAATATTAGCCAATATTCCAGTACAATTCGGATAGCACAATACTAAGATGTTTTGTTTGAAACAAAGGCGCTCAGTCAAGATGGTCGGTACAGTCTAAGATATCGCTTACATTTACAGAACTTCGTACATAATAGAACAAAGAGTTACAACTCCACCTCCAATTTTAGGTACCCTTATTTGTTAGGCGGACCCCTCGAGAAGCCGTTTCCTCACGGGCGAAATTTAGATTTTACTTAAAAATTATTTAAAGAATGAACTATTTATGTATACATTAAAATTTGGGTAAAATTGATAATACATATAATTGTAACAGGTAACTACTTTTTACTTACAACAATGATATGTATTACAATTTTGTAAGAAACATAATATTCTCACCAAAATTGTACATACGAGGTGCACAATATGTATTGAGAAAATAAATAAATTACCTGAGTATTGTATATTATTTCGCGAAACAACTATGGCTAGAAGTTTTAATATCAAATTATATAATATATGTATATAATGATATAATATCAAAATAATCAAAATGTGTTTTTAAAATCATTTCATAACAGTATAAAAAACTAAATTTATATAAAACAGATCTTATACATTATAAAGTCAGCTATTCTTTCATAGACCTGTATGAAATCACCTTATCTAAATGAAATATTTAGACGCAAATCAGAGTTACTGAAACGGCTACCTGAATCAAAAATTTAATCTTCACCAGGATCGTAACATGTTAACTATTCAGATCTATTCAATCCCTTTTATAAAAGATATTTCGCTTGAATAAGAAGTCTTATTTTAGTCAATTTTAATTAATTCAATCTTTGAACTATGTAAATATAAAAAGTTGTGATCTATAAATTTTAATCTTTTAAATTGTTTATTTTATTAATTAGAGGTTTAAGGTTTATTACCAATACCTAAATTTCCTGATTTAATTTTATGAATTTAACAAACCTAAGACATGTATAAAATATTAAATAAAAATCTAATTTTAAATAATAAAACAATGGATAACTATACATTACGGTGTACTTATAATACATTTTTATGTTTCGTTATTCTATATTTCTTTTCGTTGGTCTTATTCATATAACTTATCGTGTATGTACACGGAAACACATTCGGAACTAATACAATATTCATACGGCAATCTGGCAGGAATTCTCCGTCTGGGAAACAAAATATCATAAACATACACTTCTATACAATATAATAAAACTCATGTCCACATTTCCCGAAGAGGTGTACAGAGCCTTAGAGCTGTAGAGAGTCATATAATAGTCGGGTAAGTTTTATATTAAGGTCACTTTATAAATTTGACGAGGTCTCTCCCAAACACAGTAAAATAATAATAAATAATAAATTAAACCATGTGACAGTACAAACATACTTATATATTTTATTTAAATTAATATTTTAATTATAATTAATTTTAATATATTATTATAATTTATTTATTTTATATTATAATTTATTTTAAATATATTAATATTTTAATTAAATTAATTTAAAATAAAATAAAATAAAAATATTGCATTAAATATCTAACTTATTTATATAAGTACTGTATAGAATTTATAATATATTGTATTATATTTATCAAATATACTTATATAAGTACTATATAGAATATTGGATGACCTCTTGCCCTTTCGCCCAATAGGACGCCACAACGTATAAATTAACAAGTAAAAACCCTCAAAATACCCCTTGACTTATACACGAAGAAATGTACATTAATACTCGTCATGTCGCCGTGACAATTACACCACAAACGTGATTACGTGTTCTTCCCGTATTCGCAGATAACAAGGAGTTATGGTTTATGATGTCTTCAACAAAGAGCTTTTATGCTTTGTGTCTCATTTGTTTTCTGCAAAGCTAGAAAATCTATGCCTCGCAATGTCTTGTGAATGTATCAAATGCCATTCGCTTACTCAGCTCATTAGAGATGTTTTAAACGCGAATGTGTTTTTTATTTAGTGTTTGTTCCAATAATAATGATTTAATAGTTTGTTTTACATAAGTCTTTAAAGTAGAGTTTAAACAAGTTTCTATGCGATTAATAACCGATTTATGTTCAGATCAGAAATCAATTGGTCATACTAAGGGTTGGTAGTACATATCTGATTGCATATTCATAATATTATGTACTTATTATACACAACATAATTAGTAGAAGTAAATATAATATATTGCATTGTATGTGTCTATGTCACCGGAAATGAAAAATCTGTTAAAATTTTATGATGTAAGATTATTTTGATAACAGATGAACATTGAAATATAATTTGAAATAAATTATGTTGTAATATCATATTTCTACAAATATTTTAAACAATAATTTACTAAAAAAGTGCTACATATTAAAACATCATGCTTTCATGTACTCGTTAATGTAAAGTTCTAGGCACCAGTCAATATCAACCCTCTTTTATTTTGTAAAGCGGTTTATTTACAAGCAATTAATATAAATTAATGTTCAAAGGATTTAGGCTTGAACCTGTAACGAATGACAAGTACTAAGTAATCGAGAGACTAAAAGGATTTTAAGTTGGAGTTAATTTATTGAGACACTGTACGGGTATCAATGGTAGGGTTGGTAGCTTATTATATTTACAATATGGTACGTTCTAACTTTTAAGATTTAGTTTTATCTGGAGAGTATTTGGATTGTTTATGGTTGTCGACTTTGATGTAGGAAAACTTGTGTGGAAACTAATGTTTTGTATCCAACAACAGTGAGTGATTTACCATATGTCATGTTGGGTATTGATTACTAGGTAATAAGTTTCAGTTTGGAGTGACACCTTCTTAATGCTTAGTTTATGGTGGACACCCAACCTATGCCTAGTCTGTAAGTTTTTACAAAGGTAAACCTTCAAGCTGTTATATTAAAAAAAATCCAATTCAATACCAATATAATCTAAGTTCTGGCTAGAAGAGCGTTCACATATAAATGCACACAAATAAAAAAAGTTGTAGAATCAGTGGAAGGCAGCGAAATCTCATTTCCTACACATGCAACCTGGTTGCCTCTTAGATCGAATTCTAGCCACGAGCACATTAGACGACAAACTTTTTTAACTTGTGTCGAGGGAAAATTTTCGCAAGCCGCACAGTGACGCTCGGTGAATCTCTAATGTAATAATAAAATAATAGAATAATACTTGGGGGGAGGCGCAATGTTTGTTAGAAATCAACTAGGGGCGAATATCGACTTCATTTTTGTTTAGGAAATGAGTCTACTGTCTGTTCTGTTTTAAATTACTTGGAATTTTAATTAAGTCTTTATGTTTTGAATTTTAGTACAGTTCAGTTCATTGTACTTAAGTGTTTAATTATTCGAACGGTTCAGCATAACCAGATAAGTTTCACTTTTAGGGCTCAATGTTAAAAGTGAACAAGGCATATGAACCAAAACAGTAGCAATTCACGTAATATCTGAACCAGGCTGGCAAAAAAAGAACTAAAGTTTTACATATACGGAAAAATATTTATTATAACTTTTACTCAATTCCCTATACCATGGGTCCTTTACTTTTAAATACGGTGCGTAGCTATTTTTATCTTTTAGGCCGACAGGTAGAAAGAAAACGGATTGAGACGTAGTGTTACCTTATTTATACGATCCTTTTTTGAGATGTTTCAGTCTGGGGATCGACAGGTGTTCAAAAGATTTCAAGCCTCAAGGCTTTTGTTATTATCAATGTGGGAAAGGTTCTCGAAATCTTGTTGGAGACCTAAATTTTAAAGGAAAGCCTAACTAAACTTCAAGCAACTTAAATTATGATTCTTAAATCATTACAAGGTAGATACTAAATCACCTTTACCTACATGTTGAAAAGATGGCTTTGTAATATCAAGCAAAAGATTGTATAAGAAGAATATTTTCCTCAGTACTAAGAATGTTTATACGTAATTTGGGCAATCAAACCCACGCATGACGCAAAAATAGAGCCTCATTATCTTGTACTTGAATAAGTAAATAAAGTACAGGAATTAATGAATCGTAAATCCAGCACCAAAATTCTTATGTAGAACAAACGCGTATGGCCTAAAAGTTTATTTAATTTATTACCAGTAATTACTAAGTCATTCGTTACTCTAAATTTATATAATTAGCTACGATTACAAGAATAAGTAATTAGTGACATATTTATATGAAATTTTGTTATTAGTGAATCTAGATCAAGACCAAGAATCAAGATCTAGAAAATAAAAGCCTACCCGTAAGTGAACGATATTCTGTCATGGAACTTTTATTTTCTCAGAACCTTTATTCTGTCATAAATTATACCAGTCTTAACATATTCTGGCTACTCAATTTATCTCTATTTCTAAGAATGTCTAATCCAGAATACCAGGTAGGTCTTTGAATCTTGAGTGTTTCTATAAATATACCAACCCGTTTTTAATATAAAGATGAAAAACCTCCTTGAAGTAAATACAACATTTAAAATATTGTAAAACTACAGGTACAGGTACAGGGTTGCCAGTTGGTCCAATCGAAGTTCCATTGAATGAGAAATACCAACTAGATGCAACGAGGGAATAATTTTCTCATTCCATTGCCCATTGCTCTCAAGTCACTTAAATTAAAACTTTTCCTCGAAAGCAACAATTCTAACCGGGAAGTGTATAACGACCGTGGTTTGAAATAATCTTCGAGAGTCAAGCTATTGCATTTATTTTCAGTTTGGTCCATTCAGTGATCCATGAATGCAAATTTATTGTATACGTTAGCTAGTGACTGTGATTTTAAATGGTTGATTTAAATCAATATATCTTGCTACTCTGGAAAAATGTTGTCGGTTACTAAATAGTTATATCAAGGAAAGGTAAGGTAACGGATGTAGGAACATAAGTCTTCAGGACTTCAAAGCTAGATCAAAACTTATAAAAATGTTTTAAGTCATAAGACAGTATAGTATCAATTCCTTTAGAATGCATTCATTCTAAATTTAGAATGATATTCGAATACACAAAAAAAACTTCAATAGCAGTCACAATATATATCGCCTCGTAAAATTTTACACGTAGAACGATGCAAATTCCTAAGCCAATTTACAAACTGTTTTTCCGTTAAAGAGTTATCATAAACAGTTTAGTGTAATAGGGTGGGCCCGAGATGGCGCCAGCACAAACAACGAGTAAGCGCGTTTTAATCTGTATGGAGTCAGGCTCCAGCAGTGTTTTGTTAGGCCACCGCTCTTTGGATATTAAAATTAAATTTGATACACGCTGCGGAGGTCAGCTAGACTCATTATGAACTGCAAATTAAAGTCCAGCAGGCGTTTGTTGGATAATCTAGTTTAATATTCTATTTGAGTTGGGTCGGGAATCAGAATTGAAAGGAACCGTTCAAAAACTGTGTTTTCATGTTTCAGTTAAATAATATACAAAGGTTTTTCATGTGTTTATTTGTTTCGATATAGATTAAATGGAATCAGCTGGTTTACTTTCCACAATACCATGTTTGTATTAGTCAAAAGGTTAGCTCTTTGAAGTATTCTAATGCATTCAACAGGGCTCATTACCCGTTATGAACAGGAATTGCAGAAAGTCCTCACAAGTAGAGTGGCTTTGTCTTTGTCTGGCAGCAAAGAGAGCCACGGAGGCAGCCTTATCGTCTTTAATTTGAACCCATGCCAAAAAATAAGCAGAGTGGGGGAGGCAAGTAACCATGATACGGCAGGCGAATTACTCTAAATGGTGCCAGACATGAGCTCTGCATAAGTAACCGAATGGCAAAGGAAGAAACCGCCTTAAAATTGCAAATTTAGAAAGGCCAATGTATCTCACACGGCCTTAGGTTATTTAAAAGAAACGGTCTTACAAGACGCCTTGAGAGCGGGAAAATTGTGCGCAGAATTCATTTGTGATTCACATAGAGAGCTCTCTTCGTCTTGGCTTTTATTGTGCTTTTTCTGGGAATTACGGCGCGTATTTGAGCAGGACCGAGTCTCCTGGTCCGTCACGGCAAACGAGCTCAATCTTTCCTTGTATACAGTGGCACAAAGGAGAGAGGACGACCGAGACGTCGGAACGGAAGCTGCGGAAGATTGCACAAAACAAATCCGTGAATTAGGCGTAAACGAGGTGCCATTTGGCCTGTAATTGAGATGGACGGCTGCTGAAGTCACTCTTTGGAAGCCTCCTGTAGGTTAAATCAAGTTAGTCTTTAGTTATACATAGATAGTCTAGGTCTCATTTGAGTACAGAAATTTTATATTAAGTGGTATATTTAATATTTTAATAAAAAATATATTTAATTTATCCTTTCCTTTTTTTTTAAGACATGTTCTATATGATGAAAGATATTACTAAAAATTTAACCTATATTCAAATATTTATAATACAAACTATTACAGCATTTTTACCAAATCATAATTAATATCAAACAGTACGTAATGTCGTATAATATCGTTGCAATATCATTATTGATTCACACAAAAGGAAAAATCTCAAAAAACTCCCCCAAGCGTGACCTTATATCTTAATGTAGCCGAGCCGTATACATAACGGGAAGATATTTAGAACAGAAGTGTCTTTGACTGCTATACATCAAACTGAGAAACGAGGCAGATAGCGGCAGCATAAAATATCCGCATATTTTGATATATCCGAGGGATATGGAAATCATTGGTCGTGAACACGGAATATGTATGCTTTCGAAAGATAACCATCGAATTCAACTATGTATGATGTCACCAGTTTGCAGGGTCGCAAACAACAATTTATCTTATGCCGTCCACCCAAAGATCTCTTTCGCATAGATCAGGGTATAAGGGCGTTGGAATTAAGCTTAGGAAACTGCCTTTTAGCAACCCTCCGTTGTTTTTGCTGACGTTACGAAAAACGCTCATGTTGTTATTCAACCGGAACAAAGGAATCTCCATACATTTACTTTTATTTCCTATGAGATCAAGTAAATTATTACAGCGACATAAGTTTGTTCAGTACTTATGTGATTGCTGTTTTTATGTAATTGAATCGAAAGCATATACTCTATTATGCAACATGTTATTATACATTCAATGTGAATTTTTGATCCGCATGGATTCAAATTAATACGAAATTAAAACCATATTCCTACAGTATGTTACAAAAATAGTATACGGATTTTCATGTTAAAAATACCCCTTACACTGATTCAACATATCCATTCCAACAATGTGAACTTTTCACATTAAATACGTCATGAAAATAACCGCTAGAGATTCCCCGACCGACCCCTATCTCAAAGGGATTCAAATAACAATGTCTCTATAGATACATAGAGACAATACTGCGTCAATCTACGTCACTAACATTATGCCTGTTTTAGACACTCGTCATGACTGTTTTTATCATAGGAAATTATCGATTTAGCGTTTGTAGAGGCACTTCATATTTCAAACAATTGACAAGTAGTTAGGTTTGTAGTAGTAATTATATAATACGTGGCAATTCCTACAGGTATGCATAATACATATTCGACTTCTTCTTAAGTTTTATATCTGGCACGTTAACCTACGACCACATGTTTACAACGACTTTAAAAAGGCAACAATGACAAAGGATAAACATTGCCACTATATTGTAAAAGTTTTAAATAATATTACACGTAGGTTACTACCTCGTTCATACAACAGCTACTAGCTTTCTTTAACATTACGAAGTACTATGGTATAACACAATAAATATAAGACCATAAAAGAGACATTTTCTTAACAAAAAACGGGAAACTAGTCTCAGTAAGGAAGCCACCGCCTCACCAAGGAGGTTGGGGGCGTGTCAAGTGCACAGTCACACATGAGTTACTGCCCTTGGTTCTAACGAAGGGACAAGAGTGGTTACAACTCGACACGCTCCGAGAAATCTGCCGCGAAAGCTCCCGGATTAACTTACTGATTGCGGACTTGTGATAACAATAGAATGGTACTTTGCTTTTGCAAAAGTAGGAAAATAGATATACGAATACAAAAGCTTCAGTACCATTACCCCTTATGGAGAAGACATACATATAAGACCTTCGCGATCAATAGTCTTTGGTAGTGAGATACTTGTGGTATAATCGTTCTATCTACGAAAGTCTTTGGCCAGTCAAAGTTCACGTTTAACCAGGTAGTCAATATCCAGCGTGAAAGGAGGTGTTTCGTGTCACCTTGTAAAAGGTATGACGAGTGCCCTATTCCTTAAAATAAGTTTTCAAAACTAAAATGTTCATAGTTAAAAATATAATTCAAATTCCGTTGAAATTTGATTTAATAGCAGGTGGTGCTTTCTAACTCAGCAGCGGATTATCAAAGGTCCCACTTTATCAACGTGTATTGACTCGATGGAAACCAAATTGATTCCAAGAAATTTAATACAAATTTATATTAAGCCGTTAACGTAGGCTATTTCGCGGAAACCTGACGGCAGTATTATCCAACTATCCGGTACGCTGATTACATGGTCACAGACAGACTAAAATTACTTTTTCATGACAAGAATATGATATGTCCTTTATGTTTGTAACATTAATGGTAGACAATTTCAAAAAATAGTTTATTAAAATGGTGCGTTGTGTTTTTGTAGTATTAGGAGTGATGTTTAAAAGATTTATAAGATATAGTATTTAATTTCAAACCCCTAATATCATGTAGAATATACCATATTAAACAATTAAAAATTGAATCATGTGTTTTAAATATTTTTTTTGTGTTATATTTCATTGATGTTAAATATTTAAATAACGACAGAAATGAAGATCCTAAGATTACTACACTAACCATAAGCAACACTATCACACAAAAGCAAAGAAACTGCAGAACCTAACCTGATTTACAATTACACAGTACCGAAAAGAATTAGTTTTTTCCCTCCTTGCTAAGTAAAACAATTTGTCTCGACTACTGTCCCTTAGCTAATCTTGTATTCGGAGAACCAACAATTTGTTCACTCTCATGTACTGAGCTTCCAGCGAACGGAACGAGGCGACTTATTTAGTTGGTCGAATGACTGGTAAAGTATATACCTAGTAGCCATTTAGACACTATTGTCAAATAGAAACAAGTCTTTAATCAAATTATTAGTTTATTCAGAGCTATTCAAAAATTAAGTTAATAAATGTAATATCTGATTTTGTTTTTCAAGGTTTCTATTATTTTTCTTTTTTGAGACGTACCGTATTTCAATTTTAATTTCAGTTTCAATTTCAATTTCAATGCTAAAATTTCAATGCTAAGAGACAACCAGTGCAGTGTCAGGCAAATGTTTTGACTTTCAATGAAAGTACTATACCTGTACTTATGTTGAATAAAAACATTAGAATTTTTTTTGAGAAGCATTTAAATCTTAACTTTACAGCATATGTAATTTTTCCTGATACATGATATGATGGAAAATATATTCGAGTGAATCTACGTACATTTATATGAATTCCGTAGTACGTTTCGATCCATCACTTAATACGTAGTCAAGTAACAGATGCTATGTATAACTCAACCCATTTACTCGTAGATAGCCATGGAGCAATTTCCGTTTCCGATTACTAAGGGTCGTTCATTTCCTTGCTGAAAGATCATTAATAAATTAATATCTAACGTTTGATTTATGGTCTGTAGATAAGTTGTTTGGTGATACATCATGTGAAGTTATGCAACATTTGGTATAATTTTAGAACCAGGTGCCTTTATGAATGAGCTTTTTGTGTCAAAGTCTGTGTGTTTATTTTTAATACCTAGTAATTTATGAGGAATTAAGCTCCCAAGCTCATCCAATCCTTTATAATTGGAACTTATTCAAACATTTAAAGCGTAATAAGTAGTGAACTTTCAACTCCACACAGCAGCAAACAAACGCGTGACACACTGAGCTAATTCCACGCAACGCCAACGGAATAATCCAATAAAATTTTCCGCGCAGTAAATTCAGACTTGGAAGCAGAAGTAATAGCATCTACCCAGGGCATAGTAAACTAGACTAAGCTAAGATAAGCTGTGTCTGTGTCGGTACTTGGCAAACAGCCTAGCTGCAACGCCGTTTGTCTCGTGCGATTCCCGAAAATACAACACTATCTTCACGCTCCCATGCATTTGCTCTTTGCGAGTAGAAGCACGAGTTGGGAACGAAATATTTCGATTCATTTGTTCCGGGCATGTCTCAATGAATTGTTGGTGAACATTCTTGCAGCGCTTTCGGTGTTTGGGTGCCTTGGTTTCGACGTGTGTATATTTGGTAATATGCGTACATTGACCATCAGAAAGAGTAAGACAAGGTAGTAGATACTTTTTGAGGGCGGTCAAAAGCCATAGACCACTTTATTTGGTGTTCGTAAACTCCATGTCCTAACGGAAAGCTTGTTCTTACTTGATATTGCATCGCAGTTTAAAGTTACAGACTATTATTATTTAACTACATAAAATGAATAATATCTAGGATACCAGTAACGAAGTTCTGGTTACGAGTGTGGACGAAGGGCTTGATCTCATCCTTTTAATTCATAAATACACACAGTTTGTATACTATTACGTAGATATATTAATAGGTAAAAATGTATGTACCTAACTGGTAAGAACACAAGTTATACATTCAAAGTTATCAGATAAGAAACATACATTAAGAAAGCGATACTTATCCTGAATATTTCATGGAACGTGTTGGTTCCCCGATACAATATTCTGGACGAGCCATGAAACGTTATTGAGACAACGTCGGAATAAATATGACAGATGGTTGTGTCAGTCTCACGACGTATTAGAACCGTTGGGTTTTTACTAAAATATTATATCTCCACGTGTAAAGTATTATGTACACAGACATACACACGCAATAATAATTTTATTATGAAAATAATAGAGTTACTTGTCAGTTTTCTCATGAGTATTATATATTTTTCCTTGGGTTATTTCTTTTTATTCTACTTTCAATATGAAACAAAAATTGTATCATAACCATCATCGCCAACAATAGTCAATTTTGTGAAAGACATCCGAAGTTACTTTAATACATTCAACTTAATCTGTCAATAATACAAAAAAATTAAAAAAAAACTTGTGCAGTCATTTCACATGTCAATCTTTAAAGACTACATAAAGCCTCCATTAATAAAAATGATTAATGATTGTATCTCAAATAGCTTTAACTACATGTATCATATCCATTTGATCTGAAATATTGTTCAATACTAATCAATTATAGTCAAATCTAGCATCTGATTTCATCGAAAGACCTGAGTCCCATCCGATACAGCCTAGCTCAACTGGAGCCGCTCTCGAAGACTTTGTTACCCGACGCACCGTGGCGTCTGACACAGCTTCTCAAAGTCCGTAGCACTTAGCTACGGGTTTTGCTCTGCTCAAGTTGCTCCTGCTAGATTGGTGGTTAGTACTCTTATAGGCATACATGTACGTCATAGCTATACAACCTAAGGTAGTCAGAAGATCAAGTGTCAAGGGTAGTTTGGAGTAGTTTCATTTAAAATTGTAAGAAATAAATTTATGATATATATTTTTTTGTTTACGTGCCACATTTTATGTTAAAAATATTTATATATTATCAGGACTATAATAAAACATTTAGTTTTGTTTGCTAGATAGTTTTACTAACCTAACAATTTTGTCAGAACATACAGAGAACTTGCCCTAATTTTTCGTATCTAACACATTTTGGATTTACTATAAAATTTAACCACTTTACTTACGAAAATCACAATCGATTGCCACCTAATTCAAAAACTTAGGCGCTCCACTCTGAACAAGACTCGTAGTGCCCTCTAGTGCTGAATATATTTGTTTTGAACCAGCAACCGTCCATTGAACTTCAGCAACGAGCATAGTTTAGTGAAATTAAGCGAGCTATAAAGATTTAGCTCCCAACTATTCTCTTCAACTGGAACAATGTGGCTGCTCGGAATCTACAACTACTTTATTAAAGCTCTTTGTTTTGTATACACGTATAGTATTGACACTTATATCAAATAGAGCATTAGAGGTACCTATAACCGCTGTTTGTGTATGAGGAAGTATATGGATGTCAAGGAAAAGAAAATAGTTGGTCCAAATCGATATAAATGGCGGTTTGTAATCTCTGCCTACTACGCTGTAAGGAATCAGGCGTGATGTGTGTGTATGCTTTATAGTATAAGTAGTCACTAACTGTCCCTCAACAGGGATAAAAAAATTTACACCTAACAGGATCGGTGCTATCTGGTAAAAAGTAAGTTAGTCTTGGTCATAAAATATCTACTTGGTCGTTAACTTCTGACTTCATTCTATAGATTAAAACAATATTACTTTGCATAAACTTATATTTAGTTTGTTTAAGTAAATAAATATTTCGCAAAATAGTGTTTTTACATTCATATATACATGTACATTCAAGTCCTTTCATCCCTTTTAGAGTGAACAGAAATTTGAAGACTTCAAAACATCTCCTTGGTCACATACTGGCATAATATTGGAGTTACGATATCATAATAGATCATTGTTGACAGGTTGCTAGCCGATCGCCCAATAGATTAAATTTACCCCTATTCTTTTAGTACAATATACCGGGAAGAATGGCAGCTAGTTAGCCTTCTTTTTACATCTGAGACTACACGGAGCTCCAAATATTACTAATATTTTTAATACAAACTTAGGTAATTGGGCAGAGTACCACGATTTTATCCAAAATATTAATCGAAAGTAGCCCGAGATGGGACCTTCATTAAAACTCCAACTTGCAGATTCTAATCCACTCACCGTCCATTGAAATTCGAACCTAATTAACAAGTGAACAGGGTAAATAATTGTTCCCCCACCTTTCACTTAGGTAATGAACTGTAGAGACGGAAATGGGACGATCTAAGGACCTCGGTTCGTGTTACCTTCAATAAATTCCATTAGTCAAGTGCACGGGTTTTATCTTTATTTAGCCTTGGACTATCCTTAAGCTGTCTTCATTAACTAGGCTTAAGCTTTTTCGTGTTGATAGTACTCGTTATGGAAATCGTTTTGTTTTTTTTTCACAATTACATTTATCCGTCCGTCTCAAGGTTTATTATTATTTACTCTAAAATTTTATTATGAAATACATTCAGTTTATTTAACAATATTCTGGAAGTCATATACATTTATCTCTTTCAATGTGCCATAGCATAGCCATCAACAAAACTATTGTGGAATTTCTAATGCAAGCTTAAAAGATTATAAAATATAGACAAAGTCAAGAAGATTCTATACATTTACTTATTTCATCAGCTCTAATAGACTAAATAAGACTAATATAATAAGACAAGCAATATCAAATAATTTGCCACATTATTATATTACATGAAACGTAGATGGCACTGTAATTATAATTTATTTTTTATATTACATTCTTCGCTCCTATTAGTAGCAGGGTAATGTTATATAGCCTAAAGCCTTCGTCAATAAATGGTCTATCTAACACAAAAAAATATATTTTAATTTGAACCAGTAATTCCTGAGTTTAGCGCGTTCATACAAACAAACTCTTCAGCTTTATAATTAGCTTTATATTAGTATAGATTAGTATAATAAGATAATAACTCTCTGAGTCACAAGCCTATTAGAATGAAGACAATAAAATAATATGTTACCAGTAGATGCGTACTATTAGGATAAAATTCACCTTGGCGTTGAAAGTATCTATATACAAAAGAATTTCAAACCTTGTACCTCACATAACGTAAGAAGAGTAAACCACGCAGTGTACTTTGCTGTGAGAATTCTTTTCGAGCAAAATTCAAAATTCTTCGTGAGATATACTTGAAAGTATTTTTATTGAAATAAGCGACGACGAAAAGTTTCAGAGTGAGATTTTTAATATTTTCATCGACTTATGATATATGTGGAAACCTAGTGATGTAAAATTATTCATTTATAATCAACACAAATATTTACTATCGTATAGATTCTCCACAACAGTACAATGACTAAAACTTTGATGTATTTTAATTAAAATATAACAACAAATATTTTATCAAAAATTCTAAAACGTCACAACTCTAGTATTAGTAATTTCATTTACTACCGAGGGTAAGTCATTAAGGTATCCCTTTTCACCGACAGCAGAATCAAGGGCACCAGTGTAAGAATCATCCAAAGGGTTAACGACGGAGGCAAATTGGCGATCCGAACTAAGTTGGAACTGACTTTGTTTTAAAATCATAATAGCGGTTTGACACGGGTCGACCGCATTTGCGAAGGTTAACGGGATCATTTCGCCTCTGGTACTTGGCGGAAACTGTGGACCTATTGCAGATTTTATCTCTCCAGCGGCAGTGGAACATAAAATTGACTATTTATTAGGATAGGATAAGAACAGTGCGGCCCACTTAAAGCTTTACGGAAGCTTATTTGGTCCACTATGTTGGTCCTAAACAATCAATTTACTGCTCAGCTTAGCTTAGATTAGCACGTTTGTTTAGTTTTAAGAACTTTACATATCAACTTAACATCATACTATATTCCAATATTTTTTTTCGAAAGTTTTTAGTTTGTAGTTTTTAGTCTGCCCGTGACCATGGCTACTGCAACGTAGCCGAAACGTCGGGTTAATAAAGGTAATTTTATTATATAAAAACTTACGCGATAAGTCCCGTTAATTATTAATCATGAGTTAGTTGTAAATAAGAAATAGAAACTTTACATTAAGGTTTCTATATAAGCAATTTTCGTTGTAATAATATTTGACTTTAATCAAAGACTTTATATATAGAACAATTAACTACGCTCATAAAGTACGCGTTAATTCTATATTTAACCTTTATACGTCACCAAAATCATTCGTTTCAACAACAATAATCATAAAACACAAGATATGGAACACAATAGATTACCTAATTCCAAACGTTTGATTTATGTTGGCGGTATGATTGCATATTACGACTGGGTCTTGTAATTTATAGCTCCTTTGCTATTTGTACGAGGATTTGTCTTTTAATATCCTGTTATAATACCTTTTTGACTAAAAACATTAATACAATAAATATACTCATAAATCATTCAAAGACATGAGATTCCAGGTGTTAGCATGGAACTTAAATATAAGCCAACTATGTACCATTCTGTTTAGCAAGACTAAGGATGCGACTAAAAGACTAGGAGAAGATAAAGTCTATTGGGCGATATCTACCTGTCACCAATGATTCATATTATGAGAGTAATCATGTTTCTAATCAATCTAATCATGTTAGTAAGGAGATATTATTGTTTCCAATATTTTGTCTACCTACTAAGGGATCAAATTGCGGGAATGTATGTAGGTTTATCTTACGACTTTTAAATCTTTTTTCGTTTAAATACTATATTATATTTATGCGACAATGACTTAAACGTCTCAAATGAATCGTCAGGATTCTCTTAATGTAAAATACAGACTGGAACACGTATGTACAAAGTATTATTACCAACAGCAATATTTTTTAAACTAAACCTACAACGTAGAAGCATAAAGAATATTAAAAGAAAAATAACGATATTTCTAGCTTTTTCCTTATCATAGCGAATGCGGTTATTCGCTGGCTTTTATGAAATTAAAGTGTCCGTGGTAACACTACTTCTCCGAGTTGTAAATACATAACTTTACTGGGTTTATGAAGGATATTCTCTTATTTACAAATGTATATCTTTATACACATACACATACAAATTCCTGAGAGAATGAATAAAGGGTATAAAAAGGTAACTGATATATTTTTAATCTTAAAATCCCAATTGAAGTTTATAAGTTTTTTTATCTTAGATTACAGAAGTTTGTGAGGATTAAGGAACTATCGTGTTTTAAAATTTGTTTTGTACTGCATAAACTTAGAATTGTCTAGAGTAAATGATTCTTGTAGGAAGCCCTCGAGAGCCTTTTGAATGGCTTTATGAAACCATTATGGAGTCAGTTGGTAGCTCAAGTTCATTCTTTTGATGAAATTAAACGCGAAAGTGAAGAAGCAAAGTAGGGATTTTCTCCCGATTCTTTTGAAGTTTAATAAGCAGCTAGTTAATGTGTTTTGGTAAATCTTTTTTGTCTGAAAAGCACTTTTAGGCTAGCTTCAGATCTTGTTTACGTTAGTAAAAACGCTCCAATAAGTTCTTTCTTTTTAGTTCTACATTTGTTATATTAACTAATACTCGTATTCAAATTTAATATATTTTCTTATAAATTCAGAACTAAAAGAAACAGAATAGCAGTAAAATTATTTATGTAAATATTTCAGTTTTATATTTATTGTCACTTAGTAAATATTTCAGTTTTATGTTCATCTAATTATGCCGTTGCTATCATTATTATTTAGGCGATCTATGGGACAACACTCCTTCCTCCTCTTTGAGTCAAACCTGGTATATTTCCACAACGTTGAGTATATTTCCAATACCTCACTTGATTCATGAGTATTAACATACCTGGAACAAAACAAAATGTTCATTAGTTTTATGTCATTACTTCAAATATTCTAACGCCTTGATTATGTTGATATACAATATCATCTATCTCCTTAAAGGGGACACAATATACTAATTAAGTATACAATTCTATATACCATGTCAATATTTATTTATTGTGGTCAAATCTTACATCTATCTTTACAGGATGACCCTAATACGGTATTATTAAGTACGGTATTAACTTATATACTATAACAAAAAATAATAATAATACACCAATAATATAACGTATACCAATAACACATTATATACCCTGCACACAGAGAAAAGAATTTAAGTATACGTACATTTGTCAGTATATTCAATTAAGTATATACATAGCCTACAATTTCCGTAAGCCTACCGCCTCCGTCATAGCTAGGTACATCTCAAAATGGATGTAATTAACGCGGCCTGTCCTTTATCAATAACATGTTAGCATGTAAAAGCTAATGGGGTAAATGGCGATTGTAGGCTTGTAATTGGCCTATAAATTTTACAACAGCTTGCACAGCTACTTGTGTATTGGTCGGTACTTGGAACGCTTTGAACGGTACTGTTGACTAAATATAGCCTGGTAAACAAGGGTAGAGAGGGGTGTTTTTTTTTATAAAATGAACGACTGTTCAATAGGTTATACCGAGGAAACTGAGATTATTAATCGAAAGAATATTTTATTACTATTGATAATAATGATTATATAAATTTTAACGAAACTATACAGATCACCTTTTTATCAGATGTCTGTGATTATCTTTTTTAGAGAAAAAGGTGTGACGTGTAACAAATAAAGTAGAGGAGAAATATAACAATTAGATAGTTGCCTTTATTTAGAGGAAACGTGTAACAAATAAAGTAGAGAAATATAACAATCTAATTGTCGTAATACGTCCTTTTTTATCTTTTACGATTCGATTTTTCGGATAAGCATTGAAAATTAGATTGTTATTTCATATGGAATATTTTTCAGTACATAGTATCCAAAACCATTATGACTATCACGAAAGTACAATTCAGGATGCCAATCGAAGTAAGTATAATCGCCCCAGTATGAACAATTCATAGGTTCCATAGTTATAGCTTCAGAGTTAAATGTTAGTTAGGCTATACCATTCATCCAGTACCAATTCTCGCTTGCTTGCTCAGCAGAATCTCAGTCCAGAGGCATTTGAGTAATTGACTGTCGCAGTATTCAGCGGAGTGGGAACGCCACAATGTCGCAAATTGCACCCTAATGTAGTCACACAGGGTAAGAAGGGAAACTTGCTCTGTGTTCATTAGATTCCCAACTTCAGAGTTCAGTACGGTTTGTTAAACTTATAGGATTAGAAAGAGAGAGAAGGTGGATTGATGTTATTCGTTAGTTATTTTATTTTAATTTGTTTTGATTTTTGAGATGCGTGAGAATAAAATGTATTCTTTGCGTCCTAAATATTACTTTTTGGTTTTATGACAAAAAGAAAGGACTTGCATGTAAGTATATATTATTACATTTAAGAATTAGTTTTCATAGTAATTGAATAATGTATTAGATCTCATTAACCAGATCCTCAAACGTTTCATTTTCATCCAACACTAGTTCTATTTCATTTAATCAAATAACTTATTATGCACTTAAAAGTGTATCTGTAGACTAAAGATATACACATACAACTAACTTCAACGATAACAAGTAAATTCCCAATTTTTTAGTAACTATATTTAGTTCAAATACTCTTTATAACGTAACCTTCACTTAGAGAGTAAATTCTTTAAGAATACGTTGACGACGAATGAATCCGAGTAGGGAGCTAACTTTATCAAAGCTAGCCCGAGTTCTAAGGTTGTCTGAACCTATTGAACCGTGCCTGTACACTCTATTCTCGTTAGCCTCCGACGAATTAGTACTTAAGCGAACTGTATTAGACATTGATAACCTACTCAAGATTAGAAAACCTTAGACCTGAAGAAGGTTGAAAGTACAAGAGTTAAAAAATACATAAAAGACGGAGTAAGCAAGATTATTTACAACATATTATAAAATTGCATACTTAAACTCTAGTAACGTAATTTTAAAAGTAGCTTCTTTTCATACTAACAGATTTATTAAGTTATTAAATTCACGTTAATTTTTTTTGCATGTCTCACATCAAATGAATTTAACATTTTGTAATAAATGGCTTGATTTTTCAAACAAGATTATTACAAGGTTAGATATAGTTCTTGAGTGACAAAGTGGAAACACAAAAATAAAGTGTATTAATAACTAAAATAATTTAGTGGAATAATACAGCAAGCATCAACAGGCTTTAACATTTACTCAAAGCCTCTGGCCACCTCATTTCCTAACAAACACACCTTGCTCAAACTGGTTAGAGCTCCAAAGCTAACGTAAAGATAATCAAGACTTGAGCGGATTCAGTGAATTTCCATGCAGTTGAGTAATTAGCTACAAACAAAAGACCGTGCTATACAATACTAGGAGGTAATGGTGTATATTGAACACGGATTACCATGGCAACGGAATCAAAGAGTACTGAGTGTGTTACTAAAATTCCTAAGAAATATTAGAGGAACAAGAAATGGATATAATTACTTATTAAGAATACACTCATGGCAAAGGGAATTAATAAAAAACACTCCAACAGTGTGTACTACGTTTATTATTTTAACTTATTTATTATTGTACCGCACAATGTACGGTGGTTTTTTATTATTCAATTTATAAAAAACCCTATCTATATTTTTAACAATATAAAAAATATTAATAATTTTTCCAACAACATAATTAGATCTTCACATCTAATCAAAATGACATGAGCACACTTATAATGATTATGAAACAGTAACAATAGTTCCTGATTCAAACTGTAGGGTGCCATACATGTTAGATGCATCAATCAACTGTTAAGTCATACGTATATTTCATAATGACCTACAATAAAGGCATAATAAATCTTTCACGAACTTTCGTTATCCCGGCTATCTCATTAGTGGTTGTAGTTCATTATTAATTCCACTTAGTTCCACTCTTTAACTCTGATCTCAAAGACTGAATTTACCTAACAACTTTTAATCTCCCACATTATGCAGTCAAGATTCATCTAACTTGGCCCTTTTAAAACTTATCTAGTTTCCTCTAGTTCCCGCCACTTGCCGAGGCGAGCTGAATAATAGAACACTTGGGGTCTACTCTGTTTCACGCCTCAAATTCCTAACACCAGACTAGCCGATGGACACTCTGGCTTGCTGCTATATATCCGGTGTAAACCAAATTGCATGAAGATCATTGGTTTGTTAAAAGTATTTCAAAGGATACGCGTTTAATCCTTACCAGAGTTGTTTAAAACATAATGCAAACTTCAAAATATCTACGAAATTTTTTGCAGCATTTTTCGTTAAAAATCGTGGTATTCTTTTTTTGTTCATTCTCCGGAGTATACAAATAGCCCAACTTAGAAGTTAGTGTTTCGGGTCACCGTGTAATACTTATTATTAAGAACCTTACATTGTTTTTCTATGCATACCATACTACATAGCATTGAACGCAGGTATGTATACCTCGAAAATATTATTTAATACCCAACCACTTCATAAGCTACCTTTCATTAATAAAACGTATACCCGGCCTATACAAATAGGCAACGAAATATCTCCCAGTGTGTATTTCAGCCAAAATAAACAACGTTAAGCCGAGTGTTCGGCTGTAATAGGCTGCTTTACCTAAAGAGGGACGACAGTGGCTGTCCCAATTCACGTTAATTCCTAACAGACGCCCGCATTAGCTTCGCGAGGGACTGGTGTACAGATTGCTTGTGTCACAACTAACCCTTATGGAATAGGGATAAAATAGTCCAAAATGTGCCCTCATGGTATTATGAAATTATGCGGAATATTATGTATTCGGGTTTGCTATTATGCATTGCTTGAAACTATGCTTTTAGGTTCTATTATCACACTATATTTATTATTTCTTTCCAATAGAAATTAAAATTTTATGAATTCATATATACGTTTTCCCATTATATATTATAGTACTAACTATACATTATCACAAATTTATACATAATAAAAAAAACCTTAACACATGATCCCTTAATCATGTATGTTCTCAATCCACCATATCCTGACATTCGTTCTCAGGACTTAGTTCACAAAAACTCCACCAGGAGGCGACACTGTACCTCGTTACATCAGTTACATGATTGCATGCAGTACAGCGGTCCTCTCGCTAGTGACACAGTTAATTCTCTAAGTGCTAGTGGTCGGTGGGGTTAGGGAATAACGAATGGCTAGAAATGAACCACTAATGTATAACCCTATTAAGAAGGTTTTTGCTCGTCCTTGCGCTGGCTTTGTGAAGGACTTGTTTAATGGAACTAGTATTATTATGTAACTCACATTGTCTGTATGTCAGGAATATAACGCCTTAATTATACTAAAGCATTGGTGTATCTTTTTTGCCTTGTCTAGGTCCACCTGGTATCTACTAGCAACTGGGTATTAATCAGTGTTACTTCCATCTAAATCATTCATTTCCTAAAGTAAATATAGATTATGAACCCTTTTCTCTTCCGACCCGGATATATCACACTTTCGTAAAAACATGTTAATTTTAATTCTAACTACTGCCTTTCGTAAGTAGGTACAACATGTAACTTTAGCATAAGTCAAGCGAGCGCGCTTATTAAGTGTACTGTGCTAGTCTGGGATGATAAAAAATCCTAACTAGCTGCAGTTCTTTCCTGCATGTCGTAGGAGGTGACTAAGGATCAATTGAATCTATATAGCATGGGGCAAGCAACGTCACACCGTTGTCATTTTAATCCAATTCCTGAAAGATTCAGATAGTAACTGCTAAAAGTGACAAGGCATCTTATCTCTGAGGTTCTGTCTACCCTAGAAGAGATTAAGGGACCTAAATGTATAAGTATGTACGGTTTTTTTATTTTATTTGACGACCTCCGTGGCGCGATCGGTTAGACACCTTAACGCTAATCGTGGGGTCCCGGGTTCGATTCCCGGTGGAGGCAGAGTTGAGAACAACGTTTTTCTACTGCTTTCCAGTCTGGTTGTTGATTATATATACTATATGTATATGTATAATATGTATACATTTCTTAAATATACGTTGACTAGTACCCTTAACACAAGTCTGAAATGTACTTATCAAGGGGTTAGTTCAATTGGTGTAATAATGTTCAAATATTATTATTATTAGAATAGTAGTACAAAGAGCTTAATTAGCGAATGCTTGGACAAGCTTGTATTGTAGCGGGGACTGGGCAGTGCAAACGGAATATAATGGGTCACACTGGGCTTTATGGGGCCTAACGGATTCATGTTTGTTCTAATGAATGTAAACACATACAGTCGCAGTCCTTTAGTAAATTCTAGTCTAAATTGTTTATACATAAGGTAAGTCATGTTTGTGTACGTACGTAGAATGGATTTAAGTTTCGTTTAATGAATAAATTACGTAAAATATATTCATTGTTACGTTTAAAATATTTTAAGTGTAAAACTGGTGACTGTCAGCAGAATTTGTTTCCCTTTTGCGATATATGTATATGAAGACTTGATAGGTCTTTTGATTGTTGGCTATTTCTTCGAGTGGGATAACAATTCCATAGATATTCATGGCTCATAAGAATATATTCTATCAGAAGTTGAATCGAGAGCTATACAAAGATACTGAATAAATTAAAGAAAAATATTGTTTCCCAATAAGTTAGAATAGAATTATGTAAAGCTGATTTCGTGGAAGCTAATATTTTATTGATTGTGTTACAAAGTCATTCAAACTCATCATAAGTTCAGTGTATGTGTCCCTAATATCTTTTGCGGCTCATAAAGAAAATTGATTTCATTGCGTCTATATTTTTTCCATTTGTATCATAATCATAATATAAATGCCTGTTAAAATAATGTGAAGTTTCAATAGTACTTTTATGATACATAGAAAAGTAATAATCATAATCGTATTAAGTCTTGTTTAATTTTGCATTAATTACTGTTACCTGTACCAAAATCAGTTTAATCTGGTATATCATCGAGCAGAAGGGAAGTCACAATTCTGTTTCTGTATAAACAAACCCTTCTATCGACCCGTCCTATCCCAAGGGTATTAACAATATGTTGAACTTGCTGTAACTTTGGTTACTGAGCTAACAACTTCTAGAGCTACTTACAACATACAAGTCAAAACCCTTATTAATATGAAAACTTGAAGTAAGTACAAGTAAATATAAAGAAAAGAAAATCACAAAAAACAGTACACATAATATATGTTATGTTTTTCAAAATTTTCTATAAATAAATGTTATATTTCTGAATTTCTCTTTTAGTAATATATAAAATTAACTGTAATTTTAGGTAAAATCACTATGAATCTAAATTAGCGTTGTAGTGTACAACATAATTTTTCAGTATTAATTTTGACTAAATAGCTTAAGTTTCCAAATGGTACAAAATAAATAAGTATTATCATTGAAGTTCGAACTAAAGTCGTTCACGGCTATATCCACCAAGAATATTTCTCTCAGAAACTGCTAACAATACTCCCGTAAATTGATCTCGCGCTATCATGCGAGCCGTGAATTTCTAGAAGAAACTTTATCTGCAAGTTCTAATACTCAAATGCATTTTATCAGTCTCCCGCCTGAGGCGATAGGGTGCACATCAAAGAGGTGTCTTCACCTAGTGGTTTGTAACGTTACAGCTTCTTAACATCGTAAGGACGCGTCGAGGCCATTCAAAACTCAACTTTAGCATCTTGCGTCACGTCACATTTTGAATCTCTAGAAAGTTCGATTTATGACACTTGGATTGATAAAGTACAGCTACCGAAAGGCATCGCAACATGTCGATTTTTCTCACCACGAGCGTGCCTAGGGTGAATTCGAGTGTAATGTAGCCAATACACTTTGTATTTTAATGCCCGCGATGGAAATTCCAGGAAAAACTTCCTAAGGTGTCGCTTTTTACTGTAACGAAGCGAAATCTTTCTCCTATTTTATTTTTTTAGCAATACTGCTGTGCTTTCGTTTCCTATAAGTAAAAACTTGTTATTTTATCTTTTCCCAACAGCAGATAAACCGATATGAAAAGAACAAAATGATTAATCAACAACACCATAATTCAGAGCTCAATCACACTGAGCAATGTGTTTTAAACAACCTTTGCATGCATTTGAGGTACGAAAACCCATTAACTCTCATTAATTGAATTGCGCAAAGTTGTTCTAGGAAATAACTGACAGGCCGTTATTAAACAACACAATGTTTTCAGGATTCATACTTGTAATTAATAACTAGTGAAACTATAATAGCTCGACGCTATGTCTGATATTTACTATTGCATAAGATCGGTTGGAACTCTAATGGTTCTAAATCACACGTAATAACAGTCATATTAGTAAAATAGTTGTTTCCTGATAACGAGTTATATGATAGGCAAAACACGTTATCCAATAGGTCAGTGAATCGTAAAACGGAATCAATTACCGTAATACGTGCGTTTAACCCAATGAACTGAAATTAAACTACGGGTACTTTATGCAAGTAGTGCAAAGAAAAGACAGTGTAGACAAACAATCACTTTGTAACATTGTAGATAAGTAAAGGCATATTTGATTGAAATGCATTAAAATAAAGATATCAATCAGTACCTATTGCAATGTTTACCAGTATAATATATCTATGAAACCAAACCTGTTTATATCTATCCCTCTAACACTCATAACTGCTGAATGTATGAACGTTTGCGTTTAACTAGGCAATTAACAATCTATAAAGTGTAAACAGATACGCTATAAATCATTTACAAGTAATTCGTTTTATAGTTGCTCGCCTTATGCATATTCGTGTTTTAAGACATTGCGGAACAAAATGGTTTCCTTTAAATAGTGTTGGCACTGTTATCCAGAGCATCTAAGAGGAGGGACGATTTAATTAATAGTCCACAATGGCCGCCGGGAATAGCAAAGTGGTGACTTAAAAAAACCCACTCGTCCGATTCGCGTAATTGTTCTAATTAACCGGCGGAGTCACGTTCAAATTGAGATGGCGGCAAAAATTCAAACTTGGCACTAGTGATGGGAAAGTTCGGGAACGAAAATCTACTTAAAAGCCGCTATTTTACAGGAAAGTGGTTTAGTTCTCTTGGTTTAAACCATGTAGGTAAATGTGCAGGGTAATGATTATGGTCCTAATTAATATTAGATCTTTTATTATGCATTGCTTATTACTACTACTACTTAAGTATACAGTTCTAGGTAGAGAGTAGAGTAGATAGAGAGATACACAAAGTACTACGAAGTATCAGTCTAGAGCATACGTTAGGTAATGTTCTTTGTTAATTTTAAGCAAACCAATTTCCCATTATTTCATGTCATTGTATACAATTGCCTAATAAAACCATAACATAAAACATGATCTATTAAGACCTTAGTATTCCTAAAATCAACTCGTAAAACTTTAATCAGGATAAGGTTTTTCAGAACCTACATCCGAAAAAACCATTCGTTACATCACTATCGGGTAAAACAGCGGGAACAACGCCCGTAATGTTCTACAGAGAAACTTCGTCGCTGAAGTCCATTCAACTCAAAGAAAATACCTCCGAATGCAAGCCAAGGGGCGGCGAGGAAAATTATATATCTGCGCTAACAAGAAAATTATAAGGGGACGACTCAATACTTTCATTTGGACGCCACCTTTGTATTTTATTTTCTGCAAATCTTACCTTGAGAAAATGGGGCGCTTCGTGGAATTACAGATGCATGCCTTTCTCATATACATTTGTTGTCTATAAGAGGCTTTTACGAGCTTTTTTAATAAAAGTAAAGTAAATATTAATTGACGAATTAAGAGCATATTTTGTACATCTAGTTTTTGAGTATCGTATGTAACAGTCACATCTAAATCTTTATTATACAAGTTGAAGTTAAAATTGTATTTTTCGATTTATTCTTTAACCATTAAACCTGTTATACGTAATATTCCTTAGACAAACCTTTAGGTACCACCAGAGCCCAATTTCGCAACACATTCGCCATAACTCCGCAGAACAACTGCAATGCAATTGTATCAAACAAAGGCCATATTTCCTGGTGAAATGACAAGACCGCAGCACTTAAGGGTGCGCCTGCGAGAATAGGCACCTCGGCATAACGCCAGGTTGGCTTTGCCTCGCGTGACGTTAATGACGCTTCACTGCAGCACGTCAGCTGTCAAGCGCATGTTTAATATCAAATTACCCACAGCACTCGCGACATGCCAAATTGCAACTGGGAATTTTAGTTAATCCTGCAGGAGAGAGCTTCGATTGAGACTATTCGAGGCTCTATGGTAATGAACACCGAGGGTGGGGTGTGCGATCTTAGATAGAGTATTTGCGGGTGTAATTATGCCTTATTAGTAGTGTTGTTAAAGCATATGAGGTTTAGGATTAAGGACCTTTCCAAAATGGAAGGGATTATTTAGGCATTTTATCAGAAAATATTAGTTTATTGAATAGCTGTAAATTCTTTTTACTGTCGTCTCAGTTGTATCGTGTCGACGTGAGACGCTATATTTAAAGCATATTCTGAACAAAGGTTACAACAACATTCAAGTAACCCAGAGTGCAATATGATATTACTTCTGTCATAATATTATTTATTTTATTTCAGCAAGGCTTTCCCAGTAGCAAGACTTATAACACTTGCTTAAACGATGCTTGGTCAGGTCTTACAAATTATAATAATATGTTAATGAAGTAAGCAGACTATGCCTATGAATACATTAGACTCACTAGGTCATCTAAGTGAAATTTCACTACAAAATTCTAATCCTTCGCATGAAGCATTTTTCTCTACAATATATACCGTAGGACAGTAGTTAAACATGTTAATCAAAGAACGAAAAGATACAGATTACTCACCACAATTAAAACCTCTATTTAACGGGTATTTTTTCTGCATTTACGAAATGCATCGAATTATGCGGTGAGGGAAAACATCGTGAGGAAACCTACATGTTCCCCGAACAGGTTATATGTAGTTGGTGCTTGTAAATGGCGACATCGCTTAACACCTGTCACATTGAGTACTAACTATCAGGTCAACACGTGGGTTCAAGGTGTCCATAGAATTACTACCTTCGCAATTGCGGAGATGGATCCCTTAAACTCTGACAACCCCGCAAGAGTTAATGTTCGTGAACGCGTTTCTCTAGTCTTTTTTGCCTAGTATATATTTATATGAAACGGTGTGACTCATTTTAGACCCTAAAGTTTAAATACACTCCTTTCGAAATTACAGATGAGAATCTGGCGTACATAACAACTAAGAAATCAAAGTACATTTCAAATTAATTGGGTCCTTAATTAGTTTACGTATAGTTTTAGAGTATCACCGATTTTAATTGACATTGATCTGTATAATAAGTGGTATGACTGGGTAGATATTTAATCGAGTGAGAGATTACAATTACGTAGTTAGCGGTTAGGCAACGTAGGTCACTCAATTCTTTCGTCACTCCATCACCGATAGTTAGAGTATATCATTTATTTATAGAAGCCTCTCTTTACTGTTTTCCTTAATTATGTAAATGAGTAATTATGTGATATTACTAGCTACTATATCGGGTTGGAAATGTGATATTGTAACACTGATATCGAGAAAAGGTTTTCCCGATAATTAAAACTATAGTCAGTTGTTTACTTTTTTTATTATGAAGTGATGTGGGGAAATACTTTGCTGTAAATTAATAGTGGAAAAGAATAATAATATGTGTACTCTAGCTTGTCTTTTGCCTCATGCACACGCATACGTAGTGATAAGTATAGACAGCCCCTCAGAGTGTGAAACACCCTTATTAAGCCTACATTAACTTTAGATTTTTATTTCGTTAAATTACTCCTCAAATATAGATACTACAAAGTCTAATTACTAGAATAGAGACATATTTTTATCCTCGAATCAGTTTTCTTCCAAATTATGTATTCCCAGATTTTGGTTTAACCATACGGCGAAATACAACAATTCTGTTTTGAAGGAAAATTACTTGTTACAACGTCGGAATTGTAGCACAAAGCTGCTTAGCCCAAATTAAGCAGAACGAATTGAAGAAAATTCAGCACCAATTTATTGTGAGTATAAATATCAAGAGTTCAGCGAAATAATTGGTAAACCAATATTGTTGTAACGAGGAGATTATGCCAAAAATATGTCCGAGATTCTTGTAAACACTTTAATTGCTTTAATATTAGATAATCGTTTACCTAAACATCTGGACGTATTTAATATAACACAATTTATTCAAATATAGCAAGAGTTACTAGGCATATTAAAAACTAATTGGTTGGACTTTGTCATGTAAGATTATCGTGAAGAATATGTATGTTATAAGTTGTTAAGAGTACTAGAAAATATAACTTATGCAATATTCGTATGCTAATCAATTGTATACTAGGTAGACATAACTAAGTTAAATGAAGGATAATAATAGTGTTTAAATTTTCGAATATACTTCATTATTAACTGCTTCTAATATGATATTGGAACTGAAAAACAATTAACCTTTTTATTGAATAAGTGCGAATATAACTAATGAGCAAGAACTGACTCGCCGGTTCAAACTAAAATCTATTTCATTCGGCATCATGTTCAAAGAGTGTAAGTGTGCATGGAAACCAATTACATATCTACACCTTTGGCCAACAAAACATTAAATAACTAATAAATTATGATGTGCATTATTTCATGCAAGCACGCTAGCACGCAAATGTACTGCAGCTTCAAAATGTAACTGCGGCGCTAAAAATGGCTTTTCTATTACAAAATGCGAGTTTGACGTGGGAATTTCTGCAGCGCTTTTAGACAGGCTAGCTGCAAGCGCATGTGTTCCTGATAGAAATGTCCTTTTTTGTCTAACCATTTCATTCTTTTGAGCAGGCGGATTTCGAGCAATAATTCTAAGTGGATCCGAATGTAAATATTCATAAAATATATGTACATGTAGCATTGCGCGTCACATCTGAGAATCTCGAAGAAAAACACCAAACCAAGTGTTTTATGTGTCTGAGTTCATTTTGGTACTTTTTATATTCTTGATATACTAGTACTTACGTTAGAATACTTAAGTCGTTACTGAAGGATTACAAGTTCATTAATAAAAACCTATAACCAAAATATTTTATCAAATCCAATTTCATCGAGTTTATTAAAACTAAATAAATTATTTAACATTGTATAAGAAAGGATTAGGAACTTCATTATGTAATATCACGATATAATAATCATTCCTTTTCACGTATCACTCCAAACGTAACAACAGCAGTACAAAGATACTAATTCCTGCTGTAAAAACAAAGCACATTCCTCTCGCTAACATCAGAAAATACCAGAACAAATAGCTGAAGCAAACGTAAGTCAAACATAATATTGTTTTAGTCTAACAACATACGAGATTGTATAAAAAGAGGTGCTCGGATCAAAGAGACACTACGGGCGATGTTTTATAGAGGAAATGCAGTTCACTAGTTACGAGGACATTTACTGAATTGATATAAATTAAGTTCTATCGCTACATTTACAGAACATACATAAATTAATACTATACGCAATAAATGAATATATAATAGCATGAAAGATTGAATATTGAGAACAGTAGTCAGACGATGTCGACATTAAAATAAAACTTTTTGTTTACATAAAATAATTACAAAAAAAACTAGTTTACCTTTATAATATGATTTTAACAGTAGTATATTTAAAATGCCGAGAGTAAGTTAAGAACATATTACAATCGGATATAAGTTATATACATATTTACACGGGACGTTTTAAAAATCTTATTTATTATGATATAAATACGAGTCATTAATGAACGTCCACCCGATAATACTTTAGCCACGCTACGCAGTATCAAAGGTGGTAGCGCAGTGACCTGGCCAGGGATTACTCTCGTAAGCTGCTTCTGGGATTGTCGCTTCAAAGAACCGACTTTGAGTCTTGGTGGTTTATTTATAAAGGGAGGAAAAGAGACAAATGGTCGTACTCCGTTCACCCTTTGAACGGCAGATGGTCTATTCACGAAGGTTAATGGAAGGTCATTCGAAAAACCAAAGCTTAAAGGATGGTCCTGGAAAATGTTCTAAGGATATGAAAGTGGTTTTGTTCTGTATTTACTTTCATTAAATAAGATAAAACATTAACTTTCATGACCTAGGAGAGTAGTCAGAAGTTTAAGTGTTAAGTCTGATACTGCAGAGCTAGTTATTCTAAACGTAGAACCCTACTTTACAGGTAATCAACACTAAATGTTACTAAAGAGCTAAACTGTGACACTATTATAGTATCAGTAAGTATTAATTTGTTCCGAGAAAATATCGATGTATCTCATGTACTTCTACTTCAAAGAATTCAAGAATCATTAAACATTATAACCATTACACCGATATGTATACATTCTTATTATGTACAGTATGTTGATACAAATATTCACACAGAACAAAGCCTCGAATACAAAAACAAAGATTCAATCATTCATTCGCAAAGTATTGATTTGATTGGTTAGTTTTGGTGTCCTGGGAAATAGTTCGGATTGCATGGAGCACTCAATCGATTCTTGTGACGAACGCATTCTTAATTCAAGAGCTTTTTGTTCTATTATACCTTTGAAAATGTATGACTATCAGAATCCTGAACAGGTTCGACTTTACAGGTGATTTTAAAACTACATTATATTCCCAACATATAAATGTGTAACGTATAATAAAGTGATATTCTGAAGTAGGATGACGTGATAAAAGCCTAGCCTTTTTGAGCCTAGCCTATTGATAAGAAGACCCGAATGAATTTATTTTACATAACATTATTATTAAAACTCAGTTTTAAATGAAAATAAATGAACGGCATGTAGTGCATGCATGTTAATCAATTATAATGAGTTCCTATAACAATATTAATGCAGATTCGATATCTTTGACACGATTAATATGAAGAAACACTAGGGTTTTACCCGCCACGCACTTAGATCCTTAAACTATTCACCTTCATACATCTCTATAGTTTTATAACCACAATACGCAATGCATCAATAGTGTGGGATTCCAAAAGGAGAGGGCGTTACCTGCTTTTTAGTACAGGCTTCGACAACCGGCGGCTTTTAATGTTTAATTGCATCAATATTGTGCAAGTATCAGCTTAGCCCAAATCCACTTATGAGAGGCTAACGTTATTTTCGAGGTCACAGATTTCGTTACAATAACAAACTTGCGTGAGTGATTACGCACTGCTTTGATGCATATTAAACCGAATAACTTGCAATCTAGCGAAGAATGTTTTCCTAATTAGTGTGTTTGAAAACTTAATACGATGTTGAATAACTGTGCAATACGATTAACTAATTTGACCAAATACGATTTCATTATAAATGTTCTTTTTATCTAAGATTTCAATAGCATCTTATACAGCCTAATCTTAATGCATACCATTAAGTATAAGATGTAAATAGTTGTGAAAAGTAATATTTGGTTCAATATCGATTATGTAAAAAGTATTAAAAATAATCCTCCATACCTAACATTTACTGGTAATAAATGACTTTTTTTAAACAATAATTTAAAAAGTATTTTACAACCAGTTTTTATAAGTATTACTCAAACAGTTTCTATCTAAACAGCAAATTTACTGCACAACTACTAGCAAGTACAAACCAAAACCATATTGATTAGCAATATCTTACAAATTAAGGAAACGTCATTCAAGAGACAGGACCAGAATCTCATATAGGAATCTTAAAGATTGCAAAAGCACTTCGTTAACTATCTACGTTAGCCGCTAACCTACTCATATATGAGGCAATTAAATGTCAAGACTTACCTGTAGTGGACAGTGAAATAACTACTTACCTACTAACACGTTATAGCTGGATTAATAGGAGGTCACAGATTTACCTTTGACATTTATTTTGTCATTACTTACATTGATTAATGCAATGTGCAATGGGTCCTACAATATTGCAATGAAACTAGAACTACTTTCACTATTCCCTCTTTTGGGAATGTAGCACAGTTATATTTAGTGCAATAAGATATCAATTTCACCTACTAATCTGAGACGTAAATAGAATTGTACTGAATTCCTTTCTTCACCATAAATAAGTGACTAGGAGTAAGTAGATAAAGGATTAGCAATGTGTTTCCGATTTGATAGTGGTAAACAAGGAGATTGTGGTGTAAGATTCTATTTACTCTAACATTAAGACTGCAATTTTTCCTATTTATGGAAAAAAACACCAAAAAATATACTATTTAACTTATAGTTATGTTGGTTATTTATATCTAGGAATGTTTGTAGATTTATAGGACACCTAACCAGCCCTAGAAATCTCTATATGCATCTAGGAAAACTAGTTTATAACGTCAACGAAATATCCTGCGGTAACACGTTTTATTACCTGCTTTCGTTATTATATAATCTTTCCACAATGTTCCTTGCAGCACACAACATTTAGAGCAGCAGGCCAAGTCAATTAATAACACTAGTCTCTATTAGAAACATTTATACGACGATAACTAGCTGTAAGACCAATTACAAGCTTCAGTCCTGCGATAATCGGTCCAGATCTAACTAAGTAGTAATCATCACTATAATGTTATTAAGAGTGGGATAATCATTCCATAATTTTCTATTGCAATATGATTGTATGTGAAAAGTAATGTGATCATATTTCGATCGAGTCCGAAGTAATTTTGGACGTAATTAGAATGCAAACTGTAATATAAATGCAATTTTGGTGATGTCGCAAATATGATATATAAAATTAGATCTTAGAATTCAGCCTTAATGTACCTCTTTAGGGATTCAAGTAGGTACATAGGTGTAACTTAGTTTAAATAATGTATGTAATGAGGTACGTTCCGTAATGGTTAAATACTTCGCGTTAAACGATATCAAAGGTTGATTGGCTATGCAAGTGGCGTCTTTTGTAAACCTCGCGTTACTGGCATTTGGCACATAGTTCTAGAAAGTAGGTACGGAACTAGAGCTATTATGTGTACACGTCCTTGCATAGTAATTAAACACCTCAGTTTTATCCTTAAATCGTTTTGTTACAACATTCGTGTAGGCCCGCGTCGCTGCACTTTTGTAACAGGACGACGTCAATCGAGCTGCTTGTACTGTATTACATTGACATACGATGCTTGTTTTGCAGTTCATTTTTGTCTATGCTCTATATCAAGTACCAATAAGCGTCGAATGTGTATGACGAGGTGTATGAATGATTGTTGAAATGGAGTGGTTTGTGAGGATCAAGACAAATGACGATCCATGATCTTTGTTTGCCCTCAGTAGGAAATCGGGCGTGATATATATGTATTGATTTCCTATACTAATTTAACTATGGTGTGATGGATAATATTTTTATTATTAAGTTACTCAATGATCTTTGACTCGATAGATCATGAGTTTGAATAGTAATAATATATTAAAGATTACTAAATATATGTTTTAAGATATTGTAAAAGCATAATTTACTACAGACACGCCATTACAAAAATAAAACTATAAGATAATATACGAAACTGTAAATACCCAAAAAGGCACTTGACACGGAAATAACCTGATTTATTTAATTCACATAGTAATTATTTACACACTCACAATCTTACACTGTAGTAATCATAAATTTACACGTATTTCGTACATCAAATTACCGTTAATTTGATAATTTTGAAACGTGAAGCGTAACAAATGAGCCTTCATCGCTCAACGCAAAGTTCTCGAATCCCTTTTCCGAGCCGCTTACTACGCACCTGTTTTTCTAGTTTACATCACACTAGTACTTATTAATCACAATAATTCTATAAGCAATAGAGATAAACGCAATCAAGACCATCAGTCTCCGACACTCTCTCGGAAAAAACATAACCACTTATTACAAAACACAAACAATTGAACGCAACTTTTTGCAAATCACCTCTCGACGAACGAGTTAAAAATAATATGTTCCAATTATATCCACATTTCTCAATAGTCCAGTAATGCAACCTCTTCCAAGATGAGTCAATTCTGACTATAAATATTGATAATTGTCGAGAACGGTATCAATTTGCGTAAACAAGTCGCCGTGTACGTTCTGAGCAGGAGGCGTGACGACGAGGTTTGCACAACACCGGCTAATATTAAGCGTGACCAAGTGGCCGCCGCAACAGTAAACAAACAACCACCAGACATGCTGTGCATCACTGTGAGTACCCTACACGTTCACACACCCTACATACCAAAACCTATGTAGGAGAATTCACTCAACCTTTTTCTATCATGTGTAGTGCGCTTTTTGTGTTAGTGTTCGAATTTTAAATTAGAGTCCGTTAAGTGTTAAAAGTGTAAAATGTGCCATGTTATTTCTTTATTTATTAAGGTGATTTTATTGCTTTTGGTTTGTTTATTGACGTGGTACAGTAAATAGTCCTAAACATCTATCAATAAAATAATAGAAAAAATAGAAAAAGAAATAAATCTATCTAATAAATTTCTAAATATTGAGATAACGAAAAAATCTATACATCATAAAAGTCTCTTATATTTATAACTTGTCACATCTATAAAATGATGCTTTTAGGATAATATGAGGCGACAGAATTAATGAAAAGTTATGGCTTGCCAAAACTTATTATGTAACGATGTTTGATTGTTAACCTAAAAGTTTTATATTTATCATGCTCACGTGTAAACATAATAACATAATCTTATTAATTTTGAATCAATATAATAAACTTAACTAAAGCAATAAATAACTATCAGTGCGTAAAAGACTTATCTAATAACTTAAAAGTTATACAAGTATTATTACAAATGTAAATAACAATGTATTAAAATTATTATTTATTCTAACGAAATCAAAAGTCAGCAAATACTCATAGACGATCATGAAGTAGAGTGTAAAAATACTTTCACGTTTTCCAATTAACGTAGTAATAACTCTTCCTCATATTCGATTCAACACAACTCAAATTACGCTTTACACTAATCAAAATTGCATTAATCACGAAAGCACTCATTCACATAACTGTATCATGTAAGACATTAAATGTTATATAAACAAAATAAGTATTGTACAATTCAACAGTCCGTATCAAGTTCTATACTAAAAATAAGTAATAACTCTTTTTTTTATTTTATATAAATAAATTAATCATCTAACATAAAGCGTGCCTCAGATAACTGGTTAGCACACATAATTCTTGTATGTTACGACACACAAACCTATATATCGTGACATTGACCATGTAATCTTCAGCCACGAGTAAAAGTAGTTTTTATAGACCAGTGTGGAAACTTGTTTAATTGTTTAGAAGAGTAATAACATTAAATCTGTAATGAGAGTAATAAGTTGGAGGCATAACATCAAGTACTTAACGTTTAAAATAATAATAATGTTGTTTATTCAAAAGCGTTAATAATAAGAAATTTTCCATTTCTATTTTATTAAAAAATATTAAAAGAGAAATGGAAATTTCGGTTACAAATTTGCTAGATAGAGTATATGTGGAATATTTTTTAAAATCAACTTAAAATATATAATATACATAAATCAGAAATGTATGTCGATATTTATTGTTTATATTATTTATGCAAAATACTAGTAATTACTGTTAATTTTGGGCAAAGTGTCTATTATTTGCTATTTTATTTGCACAAGTATATCTGTCTATTATCAATTTATGCCAAAATTATGGTAATGGATGCATAAACATATTGCTAAACTTACGAAATGTTTTGTCGATTAAAACGCCGTTCAACCTTTTCCCCGATCGTGATTGCGACGTGCCATAATGAGCACATTACTCTTGTGGTACATTCTAGAATATTACGTATGCTTTCGCCGACTACCTCAAATGTACAAGTGCGGTAATTCACGTAACCGCTAGCATACCTAATTATGTCTAAGTATAGTCCAGGTTAAGTTAGCAGTTTAGTGCTTTTTGAAACTATAAAATCATTTTATTATGCATCCATTAATGAAGCGAAACATTTCTCAAGTTTAACTCTCTATTAATTTAAGCAGTTGATTGAACTTGCTTCTTGAACTTTCTTTTCTAACTAGATATAGTACTATATATATTTGTATTTACTATGGATATAAATATACTAATCTATAATAATTTATAAAAAACTTCTATTCGTTTCTAAAGACTAAAAGTAACTAATTCTAAGTATTAAAATTACGCAAAATCTAATTCATAATTCAGTGTGCATTATTGCTTTAAAGAAGTCACCCGATCTAAAATATATCCTATTAAATTAACCGATATGTTATAGGTAATTTTTCTCTTTTCAACATCAACCAAATACTCATTATTCAAGCCCATCCATTCATTACTGACACATAACAAATCGATTAGCAACTTACACCTCGAGCACTCGTTTTTCTACCTATATTTCTTCACTGCAGCTCAGTTGGCGTTTTCATGCAATACTGCCTTCTTTAACGAGCGACGTAATTAATTAACTTCATTATTTTACAATACATTGTTCTTCGAGGGAACTGAGTAACGATTGCGTAGAGTTCGTATTAGTTTCCGCTCAGAGGCTCACGGCTAACGAGGGATCAATACTGGAGTATTTAATCATTTGTGCCAATGGGAACTGAAATGTAGGTTATAGTAAAAAAGTACATGGTACATAATACGAGTAGAATCACTATCTTAGCAATAAAACGAGCTAAATTGATATTTCATTATATAGATAATATTCAATCTTTCATATCTCGTTTTATTCTTGTTGTTACATTGTCATATACATTGTGCATGAAAGATTGTTAGTATACGGGAGTAAATCCGAGTAAATAGACACTAACACAGTCACAAATACAGCAAAATAAAAAACAATTAATGCGAGTACTACATTACTAGTTTTTACTTTCAAAACCGCAATTTTTTTCATATTATTATTTATATTTAATATGAATAGATATGGCCCATTGCATACCAAATACCTTTACGTAAGAAGAAATCTTTCTGAACACGTAATCAAGTACTCTGCGGTTTGAGCTACTCTCTCTTTCTAGTACTTTAATGTGGATTTAAATTTACGACTTCTAATGACAGTAATAAGAGTAAATAAAATTTATAGGAACGTAAACGTAATAACAATGTCAGCGGTTTAGATTATCTAACGAGTTTATTGATATGGAAAATAAATTTAGTGAAAAACTAACTTAGCATAACACAACATAGTTTAAAGTACTCTACTCTTGGTTTATAAGACTATTTTATGAGAAGCAAACGCCAATATTATATATACTTCTGTTTTTCGTAACATTTGAATAATTAAATATTCCGTTTTAATTCCAGTTTACCCTTTTGCTGGCGGTAGCGAGCCATACCATGGCGTCGCCCGAGCCTCATCACCATAAAACGTAAGTACAGCACGATATCATCATGAGTTAAATTAAACAAGTATGTATGAAAAGGTCTATGATATACTGTAACATATTAATTAAGTGAGAAACTTGTGCGTTTCTTTTATCCAAAAAGAGCTTCGAAACTAATCGGCCATTTTGTTTTACCAAGAAATGTACCACTAAAAGGCACTTGCACGCATTAGCTTCCCATATTTCATGCCACTAATGTGACCACGGCGAAACAGACGCCATATAATATAATACATAGACAAGCAGAATTAACGATGTTCATTTGTCACGGCCTGTCTACATTTGCACGCATATTGCATAGCCCGTGTAATGGCGACCATTATAACTCATTATAAAATGACATGAACACTACGTACGGCATAAATTGACGCGAATATGCTGATATTTAGTGGAATATTTAAAGCTCATAGCCGGTTCAAAAGTTAATAATAGCGGGAATCTTTTACGGGGTGGAAATATTATTAATAACCATCGTTGGGCATACAAAAGTCGAATGTAACACATAATTAAGAACGCAGTATTTACTACAATACTAAAAAAAACTAATAAGACTCCCATTTGTCCACAGCATTAAGATCCACGTGCCCTACCACGTGCACAAAATCCACCATCACCACGTGGAAAAGGTCCCAGTGATCAAAGAAGTGCCCGTGGTCAAGGAGGTGCAGGTAATCAAGGAGGTTCCTGTAGTCAAACACGTGCCCATCATCAAGCACATCCCAGTTGAAAAGATCGTCCATGTGCCGGTCTACAAGCCCGTCCACGTTGAGAAGAAAGTGTTCGTGCCAGTGCCCGTGAAAGAGGAACATCATGGCTGGCATTCCGGCTGGGACTGAACCTGACTGACGTACTTCGTTGAATACTCGAGTCAACTCTTCGGTTATTTAATCTAGTATGACAACCTTAGCAATAAATTATTATTTTTTATACAGTTTTTTGTTTCTTTTATGTTGGGAAAGTGGTTGCGAAGTTAGGAACATCCAAACTCACAATATATGATGGTCTAATTAATCTTCACCGTTGAAATATTTTTGATTTCATAGTCATGACTAAAAAGGTCGTATATAATGTTAATGGGCAGACATTTATCACACTTAATTTCTAAGTGCTTTTAAAACAATTACTACGCTACACCTACAGTAAATTAATGTCCATTCTTATTAGAAATCCCTACACCTAGGTAATAGCATTGATTGAATACAAGATTTATGAAAATTGCTTCATTAAAGCGCCAAAGTTTCGCGAGGCTTTAGAACAAAGTTCCCGACATTTGACGTTTTAATTTTGTTTCACTCGAACCGACTATTAAGCTTGTAGGATTCGAGGAAAATTGATTAAACACTGGCTTCTGTAACTGTGCAAATATTGATTCCCAACCAATTTGACGCAAGGATTTCTAACTCGCCTTAGAAGCTACCTGTAGCCTATTCAACAATGTCGAAACAACATTTAAATCGGGCTTTCAAACTGGCTACTGAGGGTTCAACATTAATGCTAATTAGGTCGGGTTGGCTTCTTCTATTCAAGGTTACACTGTTACTTAGCAAATACCTAATATAAGACAAAATTGAGGTAGAAATTCCAAAGATCTGAATAATGAAACGAAAAAAATTTACTACGCCATGATCGGAATACGTAGTCATGGATCAGGATGCTATTGTTCAGTTCATTTATTATATTTTATTTATAACACTTACTTATTAACAATACCTACAGAAAAGGTTTCCTATTTCTTAAAGAAAATGTAACCCATAATTTATTTTTAGAATTTTTTTTATACATAAACATTTCAACATATTTCAATAAACTTCGAAGGTAAAAGTTTAGGTACGTTATAGCGAAATGATCCAAACAAATCTTTTCAATTATTTCCGACTACGTTCAAGTTTGAGCCTACGAATTTCACGACCTACTCGTCCAATAAGCAGATGAACGCTTCATAACCTAGTTAGGGCTCTAACGAGCAAAATCACAATTTCGACCCCTGACAGTTATACAATTGTACAAAATTTAATTTTAATAACAGGCCATCAGAAAGCGAAGCTGTGACGATCTGATACAGAGCTTTATTCACTTCCATTGCTATTGAGTTACATCCTTATAAATAAATGTACTAATTATAAAAAGTCTCAATTTAAAAATAACAAGTTTTAAAAATCACCTTATGCCAAACTTCGGGGCAACTAAGGGATACGAATAGTGGAATATTGGGTGATGGGCTAGCAATGTATCATGATAATGCAACATACTAATGCCATTGCGACAATCTTGCTACTAATGCTAAAAAAGAAGAAAAAAAGATATAGTTATATTCTTAGTGGGGGTAGATAAAATAGTCGTGACGTAATTATCAAACGTCGAAGTGTTAAAGGATCATGAATTTACGATTTACAAGAGGTTAACACTTTTATATTCTAAAGGTAAGCTAGGTGAGTATTCCTAAAATAGATACATACAATATAGTACCTCCATAAATACAGGAACACTGACCGCGTAAAAATTATCAGCTCCATTAAACAAAGCATAAATGAGCATGTTCATTCAATTAGTAGGTCAAACAATACGGTTGCCGTGTTTATTTCTCGTCACTTGAATCATATATAATTTCTTTTAGCTCATCATGCGCCTGGCGGACAAAATACCCAATTATCCAACCGGATGAATTCGGGTTAAATGGACAAAGGATATCATAATGTGTTTGCAAACAATTTCGACTCCCTTGGGCGGTGGAACGGCGTGGGTTAAGCGGTAATGAATAGTGACGTTATTTTACCTATAAAGGGGTTTCTGCTTATATAACAGATGGTATAATATGCCTCTATGCTTGAATATCTAATTCTTTTCTATTAAAGGTACTTGAAATGTGCATTAGGTGAATAAAAAATCTAAAAGCACCTAAAAGCATAAATAGGCATGGGTTAGATAATTAATAATGTCTTGTAAGTTAGGGTAATACTTGGGTTTGGTGATATATTGTCTGGAAATAGTTAAAATGCTTGAATGACGTTCATTTATGTAAGGTCTTAGGCAAGAAGAAAGGCAGCCTGTATTTCAGACTTTGTTGACGCCTTTAAAAATATATAAGCAAAAAGTGCGCAACGGTGAAAATTGCTTGTGCTTTCAAGTAATTTAGAATATATTTTATTTTAAAAATGTAAAATAATCTAAACCCGTAATGACCATTACAAATATTCATCAAAATTAATTCTTTTTGATCACTCATTAACCTATTATAATAGCAAGCCCGCTTTTGACGTAAATTTTAAGACTTCTACTAATAAAAGTAGGATTATCATCAGTCATTTTAATACAATTTAATATAAATACTTACTACATTATACCTAAACATTACTTTAAAAGCAGCTGATTACATAAGTCTAGACACAATATCATTATGTCTTAGATTAAATCTATTGAAAGAACCCTAAAGGACAACAATGTACACACATATTATATCTTCAACCAACTTGTCTCCCCAACTGAAGTTTGGCATTAAGAGTGCCCTAGGGTTAAGAAGGGACTTTTACATTCAATCCTAAATGTTGCCTTTAGGCTACATTGAAGACATTTTCGTGTTTCGAACGCCCTTTAGAGAGTGGTTACAAAAAGTGTAGGGGTCAACTTGTGCGTTGTTGAGAATTTGCCCCAAATATAAACTTTTTGTTTAAGTATGATATTTATTTATATTATTTACTATATATGTATAATATAGCCATTATACAATATATGTATAGGATCGGACAGCAACCTCACACTATGCTAAAAAGTTTAATCCTAATTACTAATTGCAGATATACAGAAGCCATATTTTGAAACGAATAATTAGTTTGCATAGCAAGGCTAACATATTTTTCTTTTCAATATATAAAAAATACACTATTTTTGTATTATTCATACATATTTTTATTGCTACAACAGGCTCATCTCTAAAAATACTTATTCAATACCTTTTAATTAAAAGAAGGAACAAACGTAGCACTCAATCAAAACTAAAGATCAAAGGAACACTATTCCTAATTAACTCGTAATTGTCGTCTAGTAAAAGAACTAGGAATAGCGTGAAGTCCAATTGCCACAATAACAGCTCGCTACCCTTTCTTTCACAAAGCAGTTAAACTATAATTAGAACTATGGAACGCCCCATATTCAGCGTAATTTATTGGTAAACTTTCTTCACAGAATGGGGCACCGTTGTGTTTTCACTTTAAATAAATGATAGAATAATACCGGCAGTTGTATTAGTAAATACTGATTTATTCAACTAATCATCAGATCGGGGCCTTCGGCTATGGTAATTATTTGTTTAAATATTACAAATATCGGCTCACCATTTTGAATATTACTCCCTCTAACAGCGTGTAAACAAATCAAATACGACTATCAAATAATAAAATGTTATTTCTCTACGATTCTACTCATTGATACTACCAATTACTTTAGTTATAATGTTTATTAGTGATAGCGAAGTGACATCAAACGAAATGCCCTTTGATATTGCCTCGTTAGATTTTATACCCACGAAATGTCTGACACGAGTTCATATGTCTAGACTTCGTCTCTAGAGGCCTAGGAGACAGGTTATTGGGGACTAAAGATGTAATGTCCACAGATTTTTTAACCTTCAGCACACTCATAAAGTCACTAAGACGGATTACGTATTTATTAAGATATCTTGGGCAAATTTAAGCATAAGGATTGCGTAAAGCATTTATTGATTTTACAAAAGTAATAATGACATTTTAATGTATAATGGTTGAAAACTTAATTTTATTTCTTTGCCTTCTTTGGTTCTTTTTTAAAGGAATACAGTGTTTGAAGATCTCAATTGCTTCATTCTTATCGGCATTTAAGTGCAAAGGCAATGTATTATATAAAGTTAAAGTATGACTATGTAATTATATAATAACTCTGGTATCTTATCTCCCTTATAATAAAGGAACGATACTGCTACTCATAAACTTGTACACGAAAGTGTCTAACATAATTTATCTGCACTATAACCTAATTAGGGCGTAGCATCTCAAGATATTTTGTGCTCCCTTGTGATATTAAACAATTAAGAGCGTAAAACTTGGTTGGCACGTCTCGCATGCCCTCTTATTGCGGAGTCTAGTGGCTTAATGAAATAAGTTTCATTGACGACTGCGGCCAGACTAAAAATAGGTCAGTCATCCGAGCGAAACAATATAAACATCCTGACGACACATTCCCCTATAAGCTTTACTTTTGGAAGTCGAATGAGAAGTTGTAAAACAAAAGACTGACAAAGTTCCGAATGGGATTCTAAGAAGTTAAGTACCGCCGCGGTAAGAGGTCGTAAAATATCTTACTAGTCTCTCTATCTATTATGATATCTTGGCTTATGTCCCAGTTCTTTATGACACGTATTTCATATTACGTTTAAGTGCGTCATGTTATCCTTAAGATGGTTAACGCTAGACACTTTATTGCATGGTTAAACAGATATACATAGCTGTCACGACTATTGCCTTGCTGGGTGAGTAATTGATGGAATCATCAGAAACCCACTTTTCACCACTAATCAAGCAGGTAACGTGTCAGGTGGTTTTTAATGTCCAAGTAAGATATAATATTTTATTTCCAAATATATGTATATTGATACATAAAAACATAGATCAATATAATTACAAACTTTATTAAATTAATATTAGCCTACAATTTTATTTTCACCAGATTGTTTGTAACTTCATTCGCAAACATCAGTTGACTATTAACTATTGCGCGTCACATTAGGATCTAATAATTGGCTTAATTCATAACTTGGCAGGAATTGAGCAATCGCTAGGGAATACCACGCGTCTGTTTATGTCTACATTCTCTAAATGCTTCAAGATATCCGAATCATGTAATGTTATAAAACAATGGGACGTGAATTAATAGAATACAATAGTATTTAATATCATTGATTTGTATTGTTTTACCAAGACGGATGTAGTGTGGACTCCACATTTACTTATATTATATAAAAGGAATTGCGTTTATATAATATATTGAAGTATATCTAGTAACTAAGGTATTCTCTACTGTATTTACATAAAAATTACACATTTTATGAAATTAAAAGAAAAAAAATGGATTCCTTGATCTATTGATGTGATTCACGGTATGGACATATATTCTTACCACTTCACGTATGTACTTCCAGTCATCAAAACCATGTCCTTATGATTACAAAATCAATTACCTGAAAATAAAAATAAACCATATAAGAACAATGCACTCCTAACAGACGAAAAAGGCACCAAAATTACAGTAAGTGTTAAGTTATCTGGAATTTTAAGTTATACTGCCATCATTGTACATTGTTTTTGTACGTCCAATCATTAAAAGATGATTATTTAATGACCATATATTAACTAGGATGTATAAACACACGTGTACTGAAATAAGTCATTAAGTTGGTGACACGAAAGGTATGCAGTAGCTCCACGGCTTGCGTGATTACGAAATGTTAACGTAAACGGTTAATTCCCCGCGAAAACTTTATTAAACGAGCGCGACCTGGCCACATCAATATGCCGAAAACATCAATTTATCGGCGAACCTAGCGAGTTGAGCTTGATCGCGTGTCCTCTATGAATAAATTATAAATAACTTTTCATAAAATTCTCCCATTCAAAGCACAGTCGCGTTTCAGGTGGTATGTACCGGCACTTCACGGTTCACATATCCAGTGTACCTTGAGCCTCTACCTGCATAGATAGACCAAAGCGTGGGAGCTTAAATGAAACAAGAGGTGAAGGTTGATATGCTAGAAACAGTACCACTTGGCGCTGTCAACACCAAACTTTGACAAAACGATTTCACAAGATTTAATGGCCGCTGAAGACCTGTGTTCAACTCTTTTGTGAGCGAAACATAAAATACAGATAAAAAATTTATATTTACCACGTTTTATATTTGTCTACTAAAAACTATGCGTACCAGAGAAAATCTGCTTCGGTATGCATATATTTTAATATTATTAACATAAGCTCTCGTCACGTCAACACGTAAAATATAATACTACAACAAATATAATACATTGCTATATCTTGTTTTAAAGCTTTCCTTATCAATGCCTCAATCAGTCTTCTGAGTGACCCTAAGTAAAAGGCCCTTCACGTATAATTACCTGCTTGAGTCTAAGCAGCTTGAATGATACCCATCAGACAACATTAAAGTTTGCTGTGTCTTGTAAGTAGAATTAAGCAAGTCCTCTAAGTTAGCCTGGTAACTGACAAACTTAAACTTAACTTACAACAATAGCTGTAGTTTATAACCTTAAATTACTGGAATATTTGTAGGTATATTTGTTACTCGTGCGTTATTTAGCCATAATTCAAGACTGTCTAACAATAAATAGAGACATTTGGTTTGGCTAACCCAAACCAAATGTCTCTATTACAAACACAAATTCGTCTTACGAGAAACAAAAGACCTTATAAGATCAAACACAACATAAAACCAATTACCAAGCTATTGGGAAACGGTGTGAAAATAATTGAGCGTTAAAATTATTGTGTATTTTTCAAATAATTCACGCTTATTTCCAAAAAATCGAAATTAGATACCCGCTTAGATATATCTGACTCGAGATTCTATCAACTTCTCTAATTCAATATTTAATACTTTTACGAAACGCTTAAAATGACGATTGATACTGTACCATTATTTGTAACAGGAACAAACTGATTGTTCCGAATGAAAGTGTCGTTTGTTTATCTTTATTATGTTATAGTTCAACTGCATCATGGGAAATAAATAATGTGTTACTGATACATGGAACCGATAAAAAGAGGTAAACGAGTAATAAATAATTATGTCCTGTATTTAATGCATATTATGATAAGTATCAATATTTATTAATCTTAAATTAGTCTATTAATCAGTATGCAGTCATTAAAATTCAGATCGTTGACGGCATGAACATAATTTCAAGATGGCGACGAAAGGATGAATGAACTATAATGTTAATATTCTTAGTCAAAGAAAACTGTACATGAATGAGTGTTTAACATAATATTATTTAGAGCTGTGATCTTAAAATATCGATAGTTCACGAGTTAAATCACTCACTAATCAGTGGGCAACAGTACTGTTTCAGTTGAATCGAGCTGAAATGGTAGTAGACGCGTCATTTGATTATCTCTTAACAGCTCAGAGTGGGGTCTTGAGGAACTATGCGGATGCAATCCAAATCCCACGTGTAAATACTCGGAGCCGACTCTGTTTGAAGTCTCAGGGCTGCCGGTTCATTTAAATAGAAGCCATCAAATATTGATCCTCTCGGCAAATGGGAAGGCTTTGTTTATTATTAACGTACTCGAATTTGTGACCTGAATCATCACTTGATATAAATCTAAACATATATTAGGACACTCGAGAAAGCTGTGCTTAGTAGTGATGGGTTATCGATCACATAGCTCGGAAATAACGCAATAATACGATGATCAATCTGTTATGTGCACACAGCATTCTCGTATATCAAAAGTACTGTTAGCACAGCGTTGCACCATACGTCCCACACTACGCCTCCTTACAAATAATTTTTATAGTATCAATTACATTATTGTTTTAATGCTACCAACTCATTCCGTAACATTACTCAGCTTATTCTGTGTAAGTGCGAGATCGTTACATAAAACCTCCTTGCTCTATTCAGCCAGTACGCGCCTCGAAAAACGTTTTTCCATTTAGAAAGAGTTGGCATCAGTGAAACCAAGCAGACGATCAGTCAATGTCAGACTGTCGATAGCTGCAGACGTCTCCCCGTTGGCTTAAGTACGATATCAATCCGTACTTTTAATCGGAACTCCGTCTTGTCCGAGAGCAGATTCTGAAAGGCCATTAGTTATGATGGACAGACTTTATTTAATAGAGTACGACTCCTCGTGATTGTTATTACGATCCTATATAACTATATCGTCGATGGCATTAACTCTAGAATTCCTTTTTGTAATAGTCACCAAATAAATCACGATAGTCAAGAGAGAAGCTCGATAGTCAAGAGAGTGTGAAAACTATAACTCATCCGGCAAATTAATGGAACCAGAAACCTAGCCTTATGTTGAGCTGAAGCCTCATTTCAATTCTGACTAGAGACACCCTCCTGAAAGCCGATACCCTTCGCTAGTGAATTTCATACACGAACGATTTTCATTTGAGATTTCTTATCTCGCGAGTCTGTCACGTACTCTCAATATCCTTCAGCAATCAGCGACCCGTGGTCAAAGGAGAGGAGGTCTTATATTTAGAATATGCTCAATATTCTGATGTGTTCAATATTTTGTTCAGAGCTTAGCTATTTAGCTATTATTCTATGAACTTATTATCACTATGTGTCTCTTGTATCAACAGAATTAAAATTTTAATTATCAAAAATGGTGAATTACTATTTCTCAGTTACATTGTTAGATCATATCACCTTAGCATTGCTCCCCGCGTTTTGTTTGTAATATGAAACAGTAGTGCCAATCGCCAAATTAGCTCAATTTACCGTTAGACTATTTCTTGGAAATAACTTTATAGTGGAAATGCTTGCTAGCAAAAGTACAGTAATAAAAGTTAACTTTAATTCTTACTTGCCTCTAATAACAATACTATAAAAAAACTTAGGTATCTATCATAAATGCATGTGCTACTAAAACTGGCACAAAAATGCATGTCAGCGACTCTATCCATCTTGTCAGCATCCAATTTTATGTCTAGTTCGTGACAGTTCTAGTGATATTTTCTACTTACATATCGAATTTTAAATTCATTATCTAATACATATACATACATAAATACCAGGCCCGTTCCCCTGTAGGGGAGTAGGCAGACATCACGGATCCCTATCTGTACAGATCCTGACAAAACAATTTCACTTGATTGACATTCATACACTTCCTCATACACACTGGGTGGTTATAGTTATTTCTAACTTCACACTTTTCCATTAAGTTGTTTTTGATTATAATCTTAGTCATATAAAAAGGAAACTATCTGATCATAGTTAAAAACAAATCAAAATAGTGATGTATAAAGATACGCAATGTGTGCTAATTAATTGAAGTTAAATTACCCTTAAAATTGTTGTATAGGTCACGTATACGTAGACTACATTATAATAAATTGCACAAACTCCAATATTGAGCCATTTATTAGACGAGTATCCAAATATCCTTCGAAACAGTTTCCAATAGTTCAGCTAGACTGAAATTATGCAAATATAAACTATAAGTGCATTAGCGGAGGTCACTGAATCGGTTGCTTGCAGCCCTGCCAGTGACAGATGTTAGGGAATTTGCAACTTGCATCTTAGGAAGCATCTCCTTATAAATATTTACAGCGAGCCTTCCTTAAAGGCTTATTTAATGGTTGAAATAAAAATCACGGCATGTAATTAAGATTCCGGTCACGAGGGCTTTAGACTGAATAAACTCACTTTGTCTCCACTTTGTGCCTTGAATGGTACAAGGCTTAAGATATTTACGTACATTTTTAACTCAGTAACTGCTATTATAGGAGCTTTTATAATACTGTATTTAGTTATTCATTTGGCAAGATCACTGCAGCTCAATACGAATATAAGGCAGCAATGTTTTGTACACATATTTCTTCAATAATGATATAGAACTTTTACATCTTGTGTTTTCATAGCAAACATATTTTATATGAAAACATGTATACCATTATACAAAGTGCATAAGCAGTATATGAGTACGTAGCTTCCGCGTGCGTTATTATATGTCTTTGAGAGGAAACAGGCGTCAATGCAATGATATGTAAATTTTAAACAATATTTTCTACACCCCAGCTGGGGAATACGCAAACACGATATTATTTCCGGGCCGAGCCATGTTTGAATAAGAGCTCTAGGCTACACATAAAATAGACGAGAGTTCAGTCTCATATATACTACGGACACTTTTATTTCAGCTCTCTTTTGGTAAAAAATGCATTTAACTAAATGGGCTTGAGAAAGAATCTACTGAGAAAGAAACTATCTGAAATTAAACGAAAATAAATATAGCAGAAATCGGAAATATACAGTAAGTCCATGAAGTATTAATATCGCTCTATACGATTAATATAATGATCAAAACAACTATGCATTCATTACTATTTAGGTGGTTCCTTTTGATTGAAAAGCGAGCTCATAATTTTGTCATATAATATTCAGTACAGGATATTAAGATTCAGAACAAATATCTAACGCAAAATAGTGTATTGCAGTCCTTCAACATTATTTTATGTATATTTGATATTAAACAATATTTTCATATCTATGAATATTATAACAAAAACAACCCTTAGGCATACATACTAAGACATAACACGCCATTCTCTTCTACAAGCACACCGTCTTCGTTTCTTTTGTCTACTCTTCTTACATACTTACATAAATAAATTCTTACATAATATATTTTCTCTCTATAGACATCTTTATTATCTATCTATCTTTATTATACTTTTACCCCATCTATCCCAGCACCGTGGTCTGTGCTCGGACTGTACGGAGAAGCCTGCAAGCGGCAGCGTGATCCCTGAGCCGTGAACGGTGACGTCGCGAGACGTGACCCGGCGACTTCCAACGTTTTTATATGTATTTGCAGTCTGAGGCTATTTGCTATTCTTTGTCTGCGATCTCATATAAAAAGCGGTGTCAGCAATCCTGCGTCTGGAGTTCAGATAGCACCTACTTGGTTGAGCGGCGACGAAATGAACGTTTTGTAAATTTTATTTTTGTTTGTTTTAAGAACAATATCTAAATCGCGATATTTTGGACAAAAATATCTTTAGGAATGTCTTGAACGCGCGAGTTATTAAGCAATGATTACACTCATATTAGGGCTACCTACTGTTGCAAAAATTATATTATATAAGTAAAAGACATGAATAGGTGTAACATACTCAATAGAGATTATCCATTATCAAGGTATTTGTATACTTTCCTTTCACATTCCATCTAAATCCAACGCTACGTTACTTTAATATCCGATACTAGAAACTCGTTGCCGAAACCTCATCAATTCACCTCCAAACCAGCCTTAGGCCAGACACAAAGCGACTTCGCCACAAAGATAGTATCAGCAGCCGCTCACATGACACCTCTTTATCCTTTTTATCAAAACTCTTAATCTAGGTCCTCTGTGAACGGGTGAGGCTGTAGCTGCATAAGTAGGAGTTTGTGTGAGGCAACACTGGAGGAAGAAATGAGAATGAGCATGGTATCTTCGGCATCTAGGGTTGGTGATACCGTTTTTAAAGGTTTATAGATGGAAAAATATTAAATAAGGAATTGAATCGAAGTTAATCTATCAGTTTTTTCATTAAATGCAATGTAAAAAAAAGAGTTTCGCGAAGGAGACACAATACTAACAGTTAATAAATTATTCTTACGAAACCTTAACAACAAATATAAGAATACTATATTTAACTATTAGAACCTGTTATATCCAATGAAAGGCTAATACTATAACGTGTTTAATACTCTAGATCAGAAATATAGCTGTGATTAACCAAAATTACAACTTAAAATCATCTAAAATGATAATGATAAGAATAAACCTAGATCTTTCTTACAAAACCCTTATTTGAGACTTGTATATATTATTATGTGTGTTGCAAAATAAGTTCATGCAATATAAGCCTCACCCCAAGCCCCCGGGATAAACTTTGAAACCTAGGGTTATCTCACGTAGGTACTATATAAATAGTACATATAGGAAACAACCAATAAAGGGCTAATTTAATGCATTAGCATGTCAGTTATGCGCACTTTTATCCTACGTGACCATTTTCTAGCAAGACCAATTAATTATGCAGGATGGAATTCCAAACAGTGAGTAATGTAAAACAGTAAATGTATTATTGTATACTACAAAAAAGACAAACCATGGTGTCATACTCAAATAATAAGAAGTGCTAGAGATCATGGATCACAAGGTCATAGAACAGGAATATATATTGCCATCAAATTAATTACACTACTCTACCAAAATTTAATGTGAGCAATATCTACTCGTAATATACGTATAGGATTGTTTTAAATCCTGGAAGATGCATTAGGTACACCATGGTTGTACTGATCGAAACAGTCGCCGCTTATTGATCGTCTAGAGTTACTATTTAGATATTTGCTGGGAATAGGTTCAGCAACCCTGCCGGCGCACCGCATTGGAAGCCAGGCCCCTGTTTACTCGATCTACAATAACTCCATTGTGCTGCTAACTTTTCACATTACGGAGGGCTATTGCAGACGGAAACAGCGCAAACATGACTAAAAAACTATTGGAAACCTAACAAGAGTGTAAGGACTCGACTTTTGTGTTTAATTTTCATCTATTAGGTGAGTATTCTCTGGGTTATTTAGAATTCTTAACGTATCAATATGTTATTGAGAACAATGCAAATTTTTAATATTGTTGTTATATTTTGTCGAATATTTTACGTCGCCGAATATAACAATAGCAGACGTTCAGAGCATGAGAAATGCACATTCCAAAGACAAAGCGTAAACATTGATTGCGTACCAGTCATGTGTTTGGAACAAAAAGCGATGTTTTATCTTTTGTCTCCAATCGAGCTGACCCAATTAGTTGCGAGAGTACGCAATCACATTTGAACGAAAAATCGTTCCATCTTTCGACGGAAATTAAATTCTTCTCAATACCCCTTCTCTAGAACGGACACCGATTGAGTGGAACCATTTGAATTAGATCTTTCTAAGTTCTACTTTTCATCGGAATTTAGGATCTGGGCTTTTCTAAGGCGGGGCCAGTTTAAATTGGTAGTATTGATTGTGGGAGGCATTTTTTTCGATTCATTTGTTATTTTCGAAGGGCTGTCCGAATGATCAGGCTCGCAAACGGCGAAAGAAGTATTGTGAGCCATTGTGAGTTTTGTGCTGACGAGTAGCTTTGTTGGGAAAACCTTTCAGCGCCCTTTTGTCCGTACGGTATTTGGAGGATATCGTATGAGGCCCTTGAGGTGATACAACACAAATATGTTCTACCTATCTAAGAGATTCCATTCTTCCAGAGTTTTGTGATGTCATCACAATTTTTTCTCCGATATTGTCGAAGTTTTTCCTTCGTAATCAAAATAAATAACCCATATTTTGAGAATTAATCACATAGTTAAGTAATAACCCTACGGTTTCCTGCATACATAGTAGTATTTAAATTAAGATCTAAATAGAACAACTCTAATATTGCACCATGACTTGCGAAAGGCGGTAACGTGCTGATAATATCTGCAAATCAATTGTCGTCCTCAAAGCGTAAGACACTTCGAAAACGATTAAATAAAGTGCTTTTACCGATTATATAAAGTGACTGTTGTAATGCAGCTCTAAAAACTAATAGTCAGAAATACTAAATAGCGAGTAAAATGAATGAATGAAAGATCGAATAAAGCAATAAAATTAAGCAACTGTATTGGTATATTAATTACACAATTTGAATTGAAGCAAATATAATTGTATAAGTATTTAGAATACCCTATTATTACACAATAATATACATGGATAAACAAAAAAATAGGACATTGAAATAGGACAAAGAAAACAAACGGCAGATCGCCTCACAGTATCAGGATGTTAACAATTAAGCAACAGTCAACTAATTTGTAACCAGCGGATACCGCATCAAAATTCACATTCACATACTTGTACCGCTAAATTATTTAGTCTTGGATAAGGTCGCGATTAAAGAGATCCAAGTAAACATTGCAAAATAATTAGATAGACTAGTTATGCTTATGCAAACCACTGTTAATTCCTACATATTGTAGGAGGCGACTAAGGAACTACTGTTTCAATGAAAGCAAATGGAATACTGTTAGTTATGGGAATAGATTATGTGTGTCCGATATCATTTCAAATTCAAAAAGGAGTAAAGGGCATGAATGTATATGTATGTATTATTCACATATACATATGTAGATATTTATTGTCTGTTTACCCAAGTATTAGAAGGGCATCTACTCAGGAAGAACTAATTAAAGTTGCTCATATAGTACATCTTAGTCCCAACGAAACACTATTAGTATGCATTCCGTTAGTTTCATAAACATTTATGTACACATAAATTACTGAGAGCCGTTATCGGTAACTTGAGATTTGAACTTAATCGTTGATTGGCCATGAATACAGAGTTTATGGGACACTTAATATGCTACGTGTAAGATCAATATTGCAACTATTTTGACAAAAAAGCTATACTACCATATAATTAGTTATATACTATTTTCGCTGTGGAAATGATGGAAAGAACCTTGGAGACGTGATATATTATATATATTTACATTTATATGGATCATTGTAAAGTTTAAATATACCACTAGTTATTTAAAAAAATATAACTAGCACATATTAATAGATAAATTACATGTGAATTTTGTTTCATCAATGTAGTTGCATAAATTCTCTCATTATCAAAACCACGTACAACTAAACATATGTATAATTTTATAATGAATTGTTAACAATATTATTAAATAGTGCTTGCAACACACGCACTACTTTAATACTCGTACTTAGCTATTTAAGGAATATAATGATGCATTATGTCTTAGCTCGAAACTGTTTCTTAAAAGAAAAACAGAGCATCATTAAAGCATTGTCTTTACTACTTCTATGCAAGTTAATGTACCCTTACCATACTCAGACCTAACCTCCCTTATATGTCTAAGTTAATATTTTAAGTAACAAGTAAATAAATAAATATTTGAAAACATGAAGACGGTAAGGGAAAACATCGTGAGTAAACCTGCATATTATTTTAGATGTTATGCCACACTATTTTGATATGTCAATATGAGTTTCAACATGCACAAAGTAGCTGCATTTCTTAATTGTAAATTTCTGGTGAGTTACTAAGGGACTGGGGTTAAATGGAATTCCTAAGCGATATACTAGCATCCCGAGATCAATATAAGATCACTTAATGCTATCACATCGTCAATAGGATCGCTAAACATTTCCGAGGATATATTAAATCCACCTCGAAAGGGAAATATGTATGTGAGTGAGTACACTAGTGTACCTATATTAAATATTTTTTTAACTTTCAAGGACATAGTATTTGTGAAGGTATTCACAGTATGTTATATTTTTCAATACTATATAGCGAAAGCAAGCTGAAATTAACGGTATCTACATTTCATTATTGGTTCCCCGTACCTATCCATAAGGAGTTCATTATTCAAATTCGGAACATCTGGGTCAACCTTAAACTTTTTATTATATTATTTCTTTTGACTTTGTTGCTCACTTTTTCAGCCGTTTTCTCTGCATTTCATCTTCATTTTTACGACGAATCCTATTCAATTCTCCTAAAAGGAAATTTCGTATTAATATCTTTCGTACTTTTTCCCAATGCGTACTAAGTACGCCAGATGCCAAACAGCTGCGACTAAGTTTTTTACTGTGAGCTAAAAGTGGAACTTTTGACCCCACTTTGTATGAGAACTCATTTAAATTTCAATTTTCACTTGAATTGCAACTCTATTATTACTGTATTAGGATTTACTTTGAATCGGGCCCGTGCCGTATGATCTAATGGGTATATTAAATAAATTAACAAGCGGCGGCGTACGAGTATAAATAAACGTCCCTATCTAAATGCAAACTGAATAGAATCTATTGAAATGTATTTCGATCGAAATAGGCAGAGCTTTATCGTTAATAGAACTGTTAACTTCGTGGTTATATTCATTCCATTTCGTTACTTAGAGATATATTTTGTTATTCTATGCCACAATTTTATAAGAAGCTATGATACTAACTATATATAATTTTAAGTCAACACAATTTTTCTTAATTTTACATATAGAAATCGAACTAATCTATTTTTGTCCTTAATTTAGCACAAATTAGAACTTATTAACACTCGTGGAGTACATAAGTAACTACCGACATACTTCACAACTATAATAAATAAAATTAAACTGGTAAACACGGGCAATAAAATCGGCGTTACACGGATGATAAACATCCAGTCTCGGATGTTCTAAAATACCAACGCGAACCGGATCCGAAGCACCTAACACAACAGCGCATCAATCACTTACGTACAATGGATCTCTTTTACGGAAATTGAGAACGGGAGAAAATAGAATTTGTTTGTAAACAATAGGCGCTCATGTTAAATTTGTGATTGTATCTCTCTGGCCGCGGATGGGCCCAAGCTTCTCTGCTCTAAATACAACCCAGAGTTTGAACTTGGGTACAATGTGTAGAATATAACATACATTCATTATAAAAGTAGATATATCTGATTTATATAGATATATTATATTATCTATCACGTTGGGTGCTGTCTATCTAGTGAAACGCGGGTGGATGTATGGTGTGGTGGATTCGTTTGGTCTATTCCTAACATGCCTTCGAAATTTCGGAGATGGGCGCTCAAAACTCTGACTAACATGCCACAATAAAAAAGGGAGTGTTCATACACAGTTCAGTGGTGAAGCGTATGTATGAATGCACACGTATATACATATATAAATGATGCTAGGCTTGCAGGTGCTCTTATAAATAAATAAATTCAGTTAACTTCAAAAATTTAATCCAATCGGTTGATACCCTGAACATAACCTGATAGCATACCGTTTAAGACTATCAATCATTCCGGGGTAGTCAGAGGGTTGAGTGATTATTATTCATGTTCAAAAAGGCCATACATTCAATAGTAAAATATCTTCCTCTACATAGATAGTTACTTAAAACTACTATAACTATACTATATTATATTACTTATTATATTATATGTAATGTTTCTGCCACTTTTATATAACTAAAGAACAGGCTCTCCCAACACGCTCCTACGACAACTCAAATACTTGTTTGTAGGTCACAGAGATTCACAAACCCAGTAAGCTTACTTGTTATTACTTGGACAAGTTCCGTGATAAGTTTTGGAAGGGCCCAAGGAAAGTTAGAGAAATTAGGAAAGTGTGTTTTATGCCTACTCCCTAACTCTTTATGGAAAACAATTTCGTTCAAGGTCACTCGGATAATGACATCTAGCCTTTTAGATCACGTGTTTCTTATTTTTTAACACAGAGTAGAAAACATACCTAGTTATTTATTACGTAATAGTCAGTTTATAACAAAAATGATCTTTAAGATTTGATTAGTCAATCTTGTGAAGGTATCTTCAAAATATCTAAATCATTTCATGTAATTGTTATCGTTAAAGAAGCACGTGTACGTGTCAAGATTTATATTTTTTTAAATGAATTTATAAAACAAAAATCTATTTTTTTTCTCCGCAATAAAACACTCTACATGTAATTTCACTCATCCTGTTTATTGGTAATGTTAGAAAAGATTAGAAGAAGTTGACGGCAAGAGTGAAAACTATGATTTAATTTTTTTAGTTAAGAAAAAAGCTATTCTCCAAGGGCAATGCAATGACAAATAAATATTCTCAAGGACCAAGGCACTTGAGATACTCAATGGAAAGAGGTCAGTTCAGGAGATCAACTTGATATTGAAAGAAGTACTTTAAAGTATATAATTATTTTTGTGTCGTTCCAAATTCCAATAGATAGAGATTGAAACAACGCAGTTGAAGACATGAGGAATTAATACGAAACAATGAAGAACAAAATTTTCATCATATATTTTGAAAAAGTACATAAAACAATACTAATAGCTTAATCAGCATTGCTTAAGTAGTAAATATATAAGTAAAGTGTATAAGAGAAAGTGATAAATCTTCCTTTAATCCTTTATATAGATGCTCATTCTATAGGTATTTTTTTACAGAAATACCTGAATAAAAATGGAGTTGACCGACTTAAGTCGACAATACCAGTTTCGCTTCCTTCCTTTGTAACGACGAACGGTACCAGCGCCTAATATAGAATAAATCAATAAGCCAGCCAAAGCAAGAATAGACACTAGGATTAAATGCATCTGGACTAGAAACAACCCGTTGTTTGTACGTAAACGGACGTTAATGGGTTACTTTGACTCATAGATTAATAGTTTGTTTTGATAATGATTGGGTTATGTATTTTGCTGCAATTTCTTGCTTATTTAAACTATGTAACTAAATTGAGAATCTAATATATGGATATAGGATTTCATAGAGAGTTTATAATACCACAAAGACGAAATTACTTGCTGTCTGAATTTCCTAATATAGCATGTTCAAAAACTTATTCCTCTTACGAAACACCAAATAGCATTATAAGAAACTAATTATAATTGACGTGAAATTTCTCGTAAAGGTACCTGTTATACATTCTATACATATAATCGAAAGAAACGGAACTGATCCGAAAGCCATTCAATCGGTGCACAATTATCATACAAAACACAGGTCGTCGAACCCACAAACTCAAGTTCAAGTGTATAGCAACGGTTTCGGAGTGAACTAAAGCCGAAACACGTCTATTTATAGAGAACGCAGTCTCTACATTTGTACGGACTCCTTGGAGTTCTCTATCACTCGTTAATCCTAATTTGAGACAATGAAAACATTAACACCCGGTCCGTGATGATTGGGGACTTAATGGGCTGCTACCAGCTGCCATTTTATTCATAATGTAAAAACAAAATAAAAAAAGTTAAGAATTGTCTATTTATTTCCTAAATAAGTTATACAATGCTATCGAGGCAAATAAATAACTTTAATTATTTCCTAAATATTCAATCTTCACCTTAGTAATTAACCAATATAGTAAAGATACGAGAGTAATACCTCACAGTCCTGTACCCCACTTAAGGAATTATAGACGTAGCCTGATTATACGTATGTATAAAATCATAATACTAGACGCGTGTGCCAACGAGTTGAGGGTGCACATAAGGCACCATTGTCAGGGTGGGTATTGTGCCGGCACCTGCCTCATTAGCGTGTGGACCTGCCACCAAATAGCGAGGAGCTCCCCTTTCGCAGCCTCCCCGAAGAGAGGTGACTGGCTGCACAAACATCCGCAGGCCTTAATCACGTGGATGAGTCACGTCGCCCACTCCGCGCCACTGGCCCATTTCTTACAATCCATTGACTTGGGCCATTCATCGGGCCTTGCGAGGGCTTAAATACGAATCGATGCAAATGAGGCACCAGTGCGCTGTGGAGAGGATTGTGTAGCTGCCATAGGTACGCATATGATAGCAGGTAAATTCTATAAAATAAGTACCAAGTATTGATTTTATTCCGTACTTTTAGAAGGACAAAGAACGTTGTAATAATGACAGCGTAAGATAGGTACTTCCATTCTGTTATTGCTGATTTTAATCCGGGCTGTAAAACTGCAGTACAAACGCCGCTAGCACGCTCCGAGCTCTAAATTGCAAAAAATTGTCGCATTCATTCGGCGCTTTGTCAAGGAACTCTGCAAATATTTTTATTACAAACCCAATGTTTGCTTTATCACGACGGCTAGGGGTGGATCTAGCCATTCAACGCTCACGGTGCTTTTCTATCCGGCCAATTTACGATGCTAATAAATATTTCACAGAGCAGAACAATTACTTGATGAGGGTATTAAATGATATACAAAAACCTACCACATGGCAAGATAATTAATAGATTTGTTTGTATTCTAATAGCAAAACCAACAACAATATTGACAAAACCCCAAAGCGATCCCATTGACAATCTTAAACAATGGCTCTGCGTGATTACGTATGCCGCAACAGCAAACCGCCCACCATAAAACGCAATGATCCCGTCCGGGCAAAAAACAAAACAAGAGGAGCCATAAATCCCACACTGGGCAAGACAATATATCGCGTCATCATAAACTTGTTCCTCCGGGCTGCGGCGCCATGTTACCCGGCTCCCCTTAGCCCGTCTCACGCACGTGCGTGCATTGCTACTCGTACTGCCCCAACGCCGATCGAAACCTAACCTTTTCCCCTCCACTCAAAAGACAAATTCAAGTGACAATCCAGACTTCTGCTTCCTCAAGCGTTCCGACCTTATTCCCTGAGGCGTAGAGTTCACGTTGTAGCGAACAGAACAGCTATTCTGTAGTTGATAAGTACTTGAACTTTTGTCCGTTTTTGATTAGTGGTTGGTTATCGCAGTACGTTTTTATTGACCTGTGTACGAAATATACGAGGAGAGGATTGGTCATGGTACCGTGAATGGCTCTCAATCAGAGCTACTGTTTTGCATATGGATTGGATAGAGTACCGATATCTATTTATACGAACAAGTACTTCTTTCATCCTGTATACAGAAATATAAACTACGCTTTTGATACATTTTATACCTACATAGAGGCAATTATACATATTTATAAATTGCGGTACACAAAATATTTGTAAGAGTTTTAAGAGATCAACTATAGAAGTCAAAAGTAAATGTTTAGTGTCGTAAACAACCGGATAACATTAAAGCTTTATACAAACTATCCCCAAGGTGTATTATAAAAGTTAATAAATCGAGTGCAATCATAAACAAGAGGAGCGTCACATGGTGGTGTTATGAACCCCAACCACACTCCATCCCTGGGGCATTCGTGTCTGACGAATGACCCAATAAATTCCCTATTGGCTCATATGCGACACGTACAAAACATTCAGGACATAAAAGCATTATCCTGTTAAGTAATTTATTTGAACTCCACGAAGGTAAGACTACATCTATTTTATGGTTGCACTTAAATCGGTCCATAATCCCGGCATTTAACGAATAACTGAGGGTGTAAGGCCCCCACATCGGAACAGCCGTAAAAAGAAACGAAACTTAATACAAACACCTGTTTTCCCGAAACAGTCCATAAATCTGGACCTTAAGAACTTCGGAAGAGGTTATTTATAACGTTCTTTAAAAATCTTATTTAAATCACAATATTTCACCTCGTAAATGTAGGGCGTAAACTCGATAGCAATAAAACACAAAGAATAAAATCTTCTTTGACACTTGCGTCTCCTAATAAAGTTAACCACTTAAGCAATGGTAGACAAAAAGATTATATTGGGAAGTTAATTTTATCACGGTATAATAAACTAGGAAACGACCATATTAGTTTCGACTAGAGACGATTTTTATTGATTTTTCTTTTACGATCTATTTCGTTTTCCTAACATTCCTTACTCGTACGTCAACATTTTAAAGCAATAAAATGACATTAGTTGTTTTATCACTATTTTTATACAATCGTGAAGTTTGATGGTTAATTTCTCAAAAACTTATCCATTCAAAATATTACTTTTGTTAAACATATACAACTAAAGATAATCCTTTTTATTTAAAATTAATCCTTAAAAATATTTGAACAAGAAATAGAAAATAACTAACGGGATTTATCGCATAAGTTTTTATATAATAAAATTACCTTTATTAACCCGACGTTTCGGCTACATTGCAGCAACCATGGTCACGGGCAGACTATACTGCAACGTAGCCGAAACGTCGGGTTAATAAAGATAATTTTATTATATAAAAACTTACGCGATAAGTCCCGTTAGTTATTAATCATGAGTATAAATCGCGAATCTCTTAAAACTATAGAAATAGAAAAGTTCGAAAATGGAACATAGAGATACGAGTTACTATAATACCTATGATAGAGGTAATGTTACTCAACCTACGCTTGTCAGAAACCGGTCACAGCGCTTTCTTGGGGCGTTAGGTCTATTATTTATGTTCTTATCATTATACGAAGCTTTTGGAACGGATCAAAATCATTTACCATGCTTACGGTGACACGATCGTAGGTCAGACTTAGATTGAAAGAGGTTTACTAAATATAGACGCTTGACGAGCTCAAATATTCAGTGCTAGTAAGTAACAATATGACTAAAAGAGCGTAAATGATATTAAAGTTTATCTATATATTTCTTAAATGTAATGTTTATCTATATATTTATTATATTTCCTAAATGTACTGTTTAAATTTAATTCACTGAAATAGAGTAACATGTAATAGTTACAAGGTTCTAAGTACTTATAACATTTAATAAAAATCACTCCAAAATTGTATAAAATCGTGTTGCGATTAGTCACGGACAATTTGAACAGTAATGAATATTTAGACAAACTATTGTATACAATTCTTATCAGGAGTATTTCGTCAAATTACTATGTGATGAACATTCCGTTGACTACACTATTCAAGTTGGAATTTATCAATAAAGGATGTACCCCAATCATGCATGTATCAAATAACAAGCTGCTTTATCTCTCGTTGATACAAAAGTGCATACAAAACTTACCTGGTATATCTCAAGCGTAATTGTGTAATTTGATATTGCGTATAACCTTTTACTATGAGCTACCATGAGCAACTAAAAACTAGGTATATGTATAAGAAGTGAGTCATTTTTTGTATCAGTTACTACTATTGTATTGAATTTACTTACTTTAAAACCTGTCTATTAAACTGTCTTATTCTCATTTCTTATAATAAAAAAAATATTTCTGAGAATTGTATTCTTGTATTCTATCAAGTCAATTTGCTTTATAATAGCTTGTCGGTGTGCTTTTGAACTGTAGGTAAACTAACTGCATTAAGGTAAACGTACCATTCAACATAATAAACACGAGGAACATTTCATTACAAGAGATATTTAAGGGCAAATGGCAAATTGCATGAAAGCTGGGCTGCTTTTATTATAGATACCAATCTGCAGCCATTCATTTTGCTTACACCCATGGCCGTGATCACGCCGGTCACGAATAACAACATAGCCTGTAGGATGCAGTTTTCAATAGCCCTCCTATGTAGGTTACATCTGCTTCTAAAATGGTAAAACCTGCTATCTAAGATCGTATTTATTTGTTTTAGAAAGTGTAGTTATCTTTGTATCACATCATCGCAACAAGTAAGATGTAGTTACTAAATTAATCAACGAAATCAGACAAAACTAAATAAACACTTATTCTTTATTTTGTAGCCGTAAGAGTTGGTTATAGCTATATATTTAAATTAACCATGATTGAAAACACTCTCATATATATATATATATATAGGTAACAAAACTAATTTAACTTCTACGTTCTCACAAGTTATAATGTAAGTTAGTGCATAAGAAACATAACATTTAGATAAAATCCGACCGATACTAAGTAATTAAAGTAGCTGAACAAATAAGATATTAATATAATACATACATATATTCGCGCCTCCTAGTCCCAAAAGGGATAGACAGAGACTATCGTACACACACACACACATACTAATCTCTTTTGCTTCACTCACACTTATTTTATTAATACCATTTGTTGAATGAATGTTACAGTAAATTATAAAATACCTGACGTGAAGCTAATTTAGAAGTCCCTATCTGCACTAATATTACGAATAGAAGCATCGTTGTATTCCAGTCTACTGGCTTAACAAGTTGCCTTCCATACGATAGAATACATTACTGGCTTTATCTAAACTACAAGAGACAATGCCCTCTCGCATAGTTACTGGAGCCACCTAATTTAACCGCATTAGCCAATATCACGTACGGGTGACCGACAAAGTACCTAGATGTTTGGTAACCCTATCCATGGCTAGTGGCATTCAAATTATCGACATCTACTGCAGTTTAGTTACCGGATAAACATTCCGTGGCTTCCAGTACTTAATTTAAAATTACTTAACGTTTCAAATATGCGTTCCCAAGCGACTGATTACGGGAGTGTGTTAACTTAATTAATTTACTATGAGATTGATTGATAATGTGCGTTTGGAAACCCGCATTCTGTAATTGAGTTGATGTTTTAATTTGTTCATTTCATTACGGTCCCTTGCGACCGCGTCAGCACAAGACTGATGGGATTAAAAACACATTCAACATTCATATCTCAATCAACACTGTGTTGCATATAAATAAAATGTAAATTATGGTCAAACAATACCCGGACGTCCATACGCGATGCATTCTTGCTTCAACCGTTTTGGATTGCATCGAACTATCAACGCAACAATGAGTCATGCGGTAGAAAAACAAAGCCAAATAACGTGTACCGAATAAGTGTTATCAAACTTTTCAGCTGTGTCCACAGAGCCCCCATGAATACTCGACGCAGAATAGAGTAAAAGGAACGCAAACTTTGCTTTATGCACTAATGAGAGCCACGTGGCGTCTCCCGCATTGCAGTCGGTATAATAAAACAATGGCTGTGTGCACTTTGGGCTGTTCGGTCGAACTGTCGCGTGTCTGCGATGCGCTCCTCCGCCTAGCTTTCTGCCCAAACCGAGGAAAACAAACGCTGAATGCCCGCTCGACTTGCTTTATTCCCGACTATAATAATTCCCGACTCTCCGTTTCCAACATTTGTCTGTTTGTGTAATTTATTTGGTCTGATTGTGCTTGCGTTTAATTTCCTGCCCGTAGATGCGAAAGGGGATGCTCGACGGTCGATACAGTGTTGGCGAATGACGTTTTTGTCATTTCCTGTGGTTAATCCATAATCGCTCGACGAATGTTCTTAATGTTCACGCTGCGATGTTTGTTATTCTGAGCACAGAAGCCGTGGATGTCCGTTACCACTTTGAAGGCTACTTGTAAAGGTCTAGGCAGCAAATACATAGCTGTAACCTCTATATTCTTTTAATATTACTCTTTGAAATTAGAAACAGTTGTGGATCCATCGCAATATTAGAACTGTTTTAGACAAAATTGGATAATATATTAATTTATAACATCAACTCTAGGGTATATGATTGTTATGTTGTTATTGTGCAACATTTTTCATACAATATTGACAATAATCGAAAATGTAAAAAACTCTACAGTACTGTAGAGACACTGCCAGTATTCTTACATTCATACAAATCACACTTAATCCTTTAATATTACTACATATTTTAGAAATTTCAAACAGTCTCTACCATTTCCCTACAATTCCTTGTAAATTCCACTGTGTTACTTGAACTCATTTAAAACTTGAGCAATGACAGGAGAGCATTGTCGTCATATGTCAGACAGATCGCGCACCAAAACAAACAACTACGTAGTGGACCATTCACCGAATATGTAACAGCGGCCTACGATAGTAGCACTAAAGAATAATTTTGGATGGTATTCATGATCGGAGAGAGTTCAGTGGCACGAGTGGAAAGAGCCTCTCGCAGGGAGCTCGCCTCACCTAGTTGTGCGAAGACCTTGGGGCGCACGTTCTCCTGCCAGGCGCCGAGGGCGGCTGCGGCCAGCGCCACGACCAGGGCACAAAGGTTCAACATGGCACTAATCACAAGTCAACATAGCACTGGAGGGAACACTCGCGACGTCGCGACCCGGAGCGGCGTGACGTGGTTGGCGCGCGACTGCCGGTGGCCGACTGCCGGGGCAGTGCGGGGCGCGCACGCGTACTCGGCGCCACCCCGTCTCGCATGCGTGGGGCTGCGGACCTCGCACGTGACGCAACCCTCCCCTCGCCATGGCTGAAAGCGCCATGTCCGCTGCACTGCACCGGTTTAATCCCGTTAAAAAATTCCTACCAGTCTAATCATAGCCAGCAATTAAAGTTACTGGGCCACGTCCTAGGCGCGACCATTTGTTTACGACCGATTTCAGGTTTATTAAAAATATTCAAAGCGTCTTAAGGGACTACGCAATGGTTACGACGCAATTACGATTGCGTTGGCGAACAAAGGTTCAGGACTCTTGAATTTCGCCCCCTCCTCGTTATAAAAATGGGACAAATGCGTTTTGCAGCAATTATTGATAACGGAATGTTGGCTTTCAGAAATAATCACAATACAACAGAATTTTAAATTATAAAATAATATATTTGGGTTCCCTATGAATTATTATTAATATCTCTACCATTCCTGCTCTACGTAACATGTAGAGCATGATTATACACAAAAAAATTAACTAAGCAAACAAGCTAAAGAAGGGAACGTTTCAATTACACAGATCGTAAAACTAATCGATTGAACGGAACGAAATTAGTTTGGCTCGAAAGAGACGTTTCCAACTCCAGAGTCACAGTTCCTATGAAATTACGATGCAACCTTATCAAACCAAATATACGGAGGCCATTACAAATCTTGGATTGATCCCAACATCTAGTAAAGTTAGACAAAGTTCTATTTGGTAACATGACCATCACATTGCGAACTTTATCGACCCTTTAGTTCGCCCAGCCACGGGGAGATGCATTGTTGTTTAGCTACCGTGTGAAAATCAATAAAATAAACATTTATGTATTGTGCATGAACGCCGGCGGAAGCTCATTCATGTTCTCCGAACTTACTTCTGCCTCGTATAGGGTAATCGTCTTTTGTAAAATATACCAGTCGATTATAATAGCTATGAACCCCTTACGCAAATGTTAAGTAAACATTTATATAATGTTAGGTACTCGTAGGTACCAAATATTTGTTTAATATTGGCAGAACCACTCAAGTATTATTACTTTAAAACTTGAACCCTTAGTTTCAAATACATTTGAGTAAAGTCAGTTTCAACAATTTTAAATAGGGCTTTAATACAATTAGACCTATTAAATTCCAGTTAATTTTGGGAAAGAAAATATTACTGATATATTTAAATTATTTTGAACATCTCCGATAACGTATATAATACCCAACAAAGATATATTTGTAACGACTTTTTCTATATAGTATAAGAAAAATATCATCATACTTCTTGCTGTCTAATCGACCATGTTCCAAATACATTAAGCTATACTCGCACATATAAAAAATAAGGAAACGTTGAAAGAGAA